>LUCH01001027.1:109933-149781 GCA_013368495.1 Paragonimus heterotremus
TTACGGAGAAAATGAGGACGATATATGACACTGTAGTGAGGTCACCTTCGACGTCCTCAAAATCCTAAACTCCCTGCGACTTGAGAGTTGCCTTACTGGTACCACCGTACCTGTTCTCACTATTTTGCGAATCCAAATTTACTACAAACTATTAACATCAAAGTTAGTGTGTTGGCGTGGATATCACTGATTTACACATGGCTGTATGATGAGTTCGCGTCATATTCAACACTGCAGGTTACATTCCATGGAATAATAATGGTTTTGCCATCACTGTTGGAAACCCCGCTCAACCAGTCTAACACTTGTTTGAATTTTGGACGTGGACTGGATTTTCCGTTACCATTCCTCCTCTTTGGCGGCCGATGTGCGGTTGTCGTGAGGGTTCTCTCCTGTCCACCTTTCTAGCACCTCTACTGGTTGCATTGAAGTCTGCTTGTTTTACAATGAGTAGATGATTAAATAAGATTTGTTTACAGATTTACAGTCTTTTTGTGACGAATTCTGAATCGCGTTGTTATAAGACTGGGGAAATTTGGGGTGTAGGAACCAAGAAGCAAGGAATTAGCTTCGCTATAACATTCAGGTAACAAAATCAAACCAAGGTTATTTCTTATACCTACAAGCGAACTTTTTGCGGACCATGTGACTCATGGTTTTCCAATAACAATTGCTTCCCCATGTTAACACTGCTTTACTGTTCAGGTCACAGAAGTTCCCACTTTGTCTTGGCGTTTACTGTTTAGAAATAAATGATTTCCAGATGAATATGAGGTATTCTGTTTGGCAATTAGTGAATGCAACTTGGCAACTGAATGTTTCACTATAGGCTTGAAATCAACGGGGATATCCATAGAAAATGTGGTGACGCGGATTTATGTCAACAGTCTACGTACACAAATTAGTACAGAGAAATTGTGCGAACGATATGTAGCATGTGATATATAATGCTACACCAATTATGTCACGGACTAACACAACTCTTCCAAAGTGATTGAGTTGGCATTATTTGGGCTTATAACGTGTGCAAACAGGCCGATGATAGGTAACATTCCATTCTGTTAGCAGACGTTCAGTTCCAGTGGGAGTATCAGAAAGCCACTCTATGGTGTTGATATCATAATCCTATTTTAAGGCAAATAAGCCGATTATGAACAAGTTAGAACAATCGTGAACGATCGGTAGACTGTGTAATCAATATCGGGTTCGTCAGTAAATCTCAGAGAGAGAGAGAGAGACCAAGTGATAGACACAGAAGGAGAGAGAATATAAAGAACACATCCTTGTTAGTCAGAAAAACGTGCGATCTCTAAGTTAAAAGATTTGTTTTAATCGACTATAAGAAACGATAAATTTCATCGGATTCTGTATGATTATAACAGATGAACGCTGTTCGCATCATCGGCAGCTAACACTGTCTCTCTAAGTTCTTAATAACACAAGAGTTACCTTAAAATTATGGCCAAAACGATTTTTGCAAGTAATTTGTTTAGTTATCGAACGATATACTTTCACAATCTGATTACTGCGATTTCCATTACGAACAGGCAATGATACATGATACATGATACAGTGAATCAGTAGCTGCCTCAGTGATGGTTGGCATCCAGGTTCCACCAAAAACTAAATCAATATTCTGTTCCCGTCGGATTGTGGTAAACACAAAGTTGATATTGTTTTTCGCAACAACAGGACACCTTACATACATCAGGAAGACCAACGGATTGGCGAGTAATTTGATGTTTCACGTGGAAGGAAGAAGTAAGATTATTACTAAATAACGCTTACTTAAACCGGTGTCATCATCTGGAAAATCTATCGGAAGTTGCGTCAATTTGGTACTGAAGAGAAATCATTTGAAAAACGTTATGTGAGGAAAGTTGAAGACGCCTGTGGCTTCCATTGACGAGAAAAGTTCAAGCGAGCGCCTTTGTGTTGTTCGTTTTCCGTCACTCCCCTGGAGGACTCGTAGTCTTCTTGACAAGGCATGTGTCTACTTCTATGTTACCAAGTTTTCTACCTTAATACGCCACCCTGCGTGTGGTGGTCATTTAAGTTTTATCTTAAAAACGCTTAAGTTTGATAGCTGGTGGCACCAGAGCCTCCAGTCTCCAGATAAGCAACAGTGTGGTGAAGAAAACAAATGTGATTGGGTTCCCTTGCGGGAAAAATGTTTGTTCCCTTGAAACGAAAGACGATGGCATTTGCTGTAACGCTTGCTGCTTGTTATTTTATTCAATGTGTAACAACCTTGATAAGAGAATTTATGAGCTGTATGTTAATCATAGTGTTTTAATTTGAGTACAACATACGCGCATCAAAGCTATTCGTGAGTTTCACAAGCACACTAAGAACTTACAAAAAGGCACTGATATCAACTTGGACTCTGCAGGAGGGTTTGCTATTGTTTTCTTACTTGGATAGGAACTCCGATGACCAAGTAACGACTGTTCATAAACACACCTTCCTGTTTGATGAGGACAATGATCTTTCAAAGATGAAGGCTTGGCAGGGTTCTACAGGTTATTTCTGGCAGTAAGGTAACACCGGATAGTTTGATGTAAGGACCAGTAAAGAAAGACTCTGGTATGAAGAACAAGAAAAGAAGGAAAGCGACCATGAGTGCAGCCCAGTGTAACAATCACTCAATGTTGTGGGCTGATATCACAGCCTTGTAAGATAGAATTGGTCAATAGGATAGAATCCTCCAGAAATTGCGGAGGGATAGCAAGCCTACGGACGATGCTAAGCGATATCACGTGACTAATGTGGTGAGGTCGGTCAGCATCTCTGGCCATGTAGCTGTTAAAAGAGTTTTATGGGCCGAGAAGTGGTCGGTAGTGCAGGAGTAATGAGTGTCGAATCTCAGAGCATTAACTGTTAAAATAGTAAATCTCCGCTTTAGGGACGGATTTTTGTATACTTTGGGAAGTATTTGTGCAGACACTCAGGAGATGATTAAGATCTCACAAGATGACTCTGCCAACTGGAGAAACACGAATAATATAACTCCTTAGATGGTCGTAAGAAGGAAGCAGTTAGTGACGCCTGGTTCACCTAGGGTGCAGATCGACAGAATGCGAAACGTGTCATTCAGGCAGAGGTAGTATAACTATGGCGGACGATGGAAATATCAGTAAGATATTATCGCACTCGTATAGTGACGTCCTCAAAAAGTACTCCGTCGCTTAGTGTGCCGGTATCATCGGGATAAGTACTAGGACGTAAAGTCCGGCGTAACCCCTCCGTTCAGTGTTCACGTGGAGCCAACGACTCACAGAGGGAGAGGAATGAGCGTGACCTACACGAATGCATTCACTGTAAGGATTAAGTGAAGAGAACTCGAAGGAGTTATGCAGGCCTAAATATAATCTCAGTCATATATACCTGGTTGAGATCAGGCATTTATATTATTAATCTGTACCCACCGAGGTACCGTTTTTATTGTACGGGCAGACAAGATGACCAGGTTAGCTGGAGCGCCTTTCTTTTGATGGCCCAAAAGTATGGACGGAGAACCGACAGAGGCTACGTAACATCAAGTGTGTAGGTGACAGTATGCTCACTCAGGCAATAGAGGGTCACCGCGCTTTTAGCCAGCGCATACAGAAATATCCATGACGTGTGGGGCAGAGGATAAACAGGTGGTTGCACTTCTCAAAGACCAAACAAACCAACCTTACAAGATATCCCTCATGGGTGACTTTAATGCGCCTGAACTAGACTGTACGGAGGAGCTTTTGGAGAAACTTTGTTCAGAATTAGTCATGCCAAAACATTAGTGTAACGTGTGAACTTGCATACATGATAGAGGTCTGAACAAACGTCTACCTTGCAGGATTAAGTAGTCATTAGGAGCCCAAATGATATAAGTAGCCTCGAAGTTGGAGCGTCCTTGGTAAAAGCGACCAAGGCTGATACAGTTAATCTTACAGATCAGCTTCTTACATACAGCCTTCGATATATAGCGAAGGATACATAGTACGATCGGTATCATGGAACTCGTTCGAAAAGTGGCTTCATTACATTGGTTGATATGTGTATATTAGTCTAAATTAAACACGAAAAGAAACTAAGGAGAATAAAAACGATAATCAGAAATCTAGCAGGTCAGCTTGCTCTACTACGTAAAGCCAGACGACACGGCATCCCGCCATGCCAGAAGAAGAGACCAAGTAAAATCCAAACCATCAGGCACGGTGCAGGAAGAAGGTTCAAATTAACGGACGGACATAAATGGCATCATGAATGTAAGCGGACTAGAAGCAAAGCCGATCAAGTCCAGAGGGAATTCACGCTGACAGTTGATAGGCATCTGGCAAACAGGGCTGAATAAAACTCAAACGCTCACTTCAGTTACGTTAAGTCCAAGGCAATCATACTGTTGGCTGTGGGATGCATTAGGAATGAACTGAGAATGCATGTCAAGGTGAGCAAGGAGATGTTACTGTTACTACGGAAACTAAGAGTTCAAAAATGTCTCCAAAGGTCAAAGCATAGACTGAAAAATATTTGCGCCGCATAAACTAAATCTCGAGTTAAAACAAATGTGGGATAAGCTGCCAATGCAATTAGTGTCGATCAGTATGGTGTTCCGGTGCTTGCGTGAGCTTCACAAATGCTGTGTGGCAGTATGCCCGGAGGTAGCGTGGAAGGTTCTACCATTCAGATGATGAGGTACATGGGTACAGGGGTGTGTTCTATGCTGTCAAATGAGCATTTATTCTTATCCTTTACACTGTCTATTATGCTGTTTTTGCTGTTGCTGTTGCTGTGTGATGCTTTTTTGCATGAATGAACTTTAAAGAATGAACGATCTTTCTGCGTCCCAGTGTGCTTGTCACTATTCTGTCTGGGTGTTATTTTGGATTCCTATATTTAACAGGCCCTACACATTTGATCCTGCAGCCATTAGTCCGAAAGAAAATTACGGCGCACCAATACTGACATTGATCCTACTTACCAGTCAGTGGGACTGCCATATCAATGAATGGAATTTCCAGTCACACCTCATCCCGTATCGGTTCTTTCTGGAAAAAATGAAGTAAAGCTTTGGTTTTTTCCCATTGTGACCGCAACAGACGTTTGACCAGGAAAGTTGTTTGTTGCGTGAAATCACTCACAAGTTACGTGAAAGCATGGTTGGCGGCATCCGAAACGGGTTAGCCTGTCACAGTGACCGAAGCCAAAGGACGCCTGCGCTTTAAACCATCAACACAAGTAGCTTGCGCTGCACCACTTGCGGTTGCACTCACAAACCACGTATCCGGTGTAAACCTGGAGGAATAAGAGCAGTAGGTATGTGAGTGAGGCCTTTGTGTCCAGCCGGCCAATGTTGGTTGGCCAGCTGAATGGCTATCAGGAAAAGGAGATCCTTATCTCTCGGAAAACAAACAGTGAGAGAGACTGCAATGACAGGATCTATACCAGGGAGGAAGATGTGTGAAATGTAATACAAGAAGCATTTCAGTATACGAGTGCATGCTAGTGCATTCCAGAGGGGATAGAGTTGAAAAACAAAACTCAAAGTTCAACTACGAAAAGATGAAACAGACGATTAATCATTCAATACACCAGCAAAGCCCAAGAAAAGAATAGGTAGAAGATCACACGCTTTCGTCCTCGGCTGCGCAGTAATTGCTCGTTGAACTCATGGACGCCCGTCCAAATTGTTTTCCTCCAAGCAGTCCGGTCCAACACTAAGTCTTCCGAACATCAAAACCAAATTTACAATGCGAAAGACTCACCTGTACAGCATCCTGGAATCTTCTTTTTTGACCACTAGGATTTCGCTTACCTGATCTCAGTTGTCCATACAGCACCTGCTTCGGGATACGGTCGTCGCCCATCCGACGGACGTGACCCAACCAACGAAGCTGATTCAACATCAGCAAGGCTTCTATCCCGTTCTTGTCCGCTCGTCGTGCTATCTCAGTGTTCGGAACCATGTCCGACCACGGAATACCCAAGATGTGTTTTAGACTTTACACATGAAAGTGGCTCAGATAGCGCACGTTCCGCTGACACAATGTCCAAGTTTCACAGCCGTACAGCAGCATAGAACAATGAACGAGTACACTCACTTACACGGTTGACGTGTATCCGTACTCACCAGGAAGCAGTGCATCTCCATTCGTCTTTGTGACACCTTCCACATAGTGCATACACACATTTCCAATGTTCATTTCTTGTCCATCATATTCTTGGCTTTGAAATCGACCGCTTAGGTCCGGAGTGAACATACTGTACTAATCACAAATGAAGGCGTATGTTATACAACATTCGCAATGTCACAACACGATAGGAAAACTGGAGCTCACAAGCACAATGAACTAGACTGTACCAACACTCACCGCAACTCCTGTGAACCGAACCGAACCCAACTGAACTGAACGGAAAAAGCCAGCTAGATAAAAGCACATAATATAAAGGTACGTAATACATAAGCCATAAAAAGAAATGAGTCCACTCAAAAAGTGCTTGAGAGGTAAACAGAAATTATAAGTGATTTGAGAATAAGGGTAAAGTCAATTGTTTTAAAATTTATAATATGAAATTTTAATTCATGGAGATACCGTTCAAATTGGACAAATTTCCAACACAACATGATATCCAAAAGGATATGAGACAAGAACCAAGGTTTAATTTGATTGAATTCACTCAGTTAAAAACGAACTGTAACACGAGTTGGTCAGCTGAGATTGAAAACAAAATACCTTCATAATAATAATGAGCCAGAACGTAGAAGGTAAATGTGTACTAGAGGAGAGTGCTACACATCTTGACCTTAAACGTGTTAGATAAGAGAGTTTAATAAACAGATCAGACAGTTAAAACAAGCACAGATATTCCAGCTACACTAGACAAACTGAGTAATGAATAGAAACTCGTCGTGGACTGATGGGTGGCGGTGAAACATTCCTCAGCACGCCACGACTGAAGGGAGAGGTTTGGGTATCCAATCTTCTGCTACACTTCTGACAAGGACTACATACACTGTATTCCTCAAACGATTTGGCCACTTGTGTGATGGTCAGAAAGGTTCGTCGCACTCCTGGCCGCTCACTTTATGCAGGGATAATGAACGTACTTACCAGACATGCTCCAGATCAGGTCAGGACGAAACGATCAGTGTGATGAGTCATTGGCACACTGGCGCCAGTGATCTTACGCTGAAAGGGACGATGCATTATTTGCATAGACGGGTTAGCTACAAATGGTCGTATGCTGCACTATCTGACAATGTCTGTTACAATTACATTTGACATTTGTCAGTGAAAATGTATGGAACATGTAGAACGTCACACATCCAATGTACGAAATGACAATAAGGTTACTGGCTTTCTTTGTTTGATGTTGCGGACTATTTTGAACTAAAAATATGCACCACTTGGATATATGAATACAACTACGTAACAGATACAAGCCTTTCTGTTATCCGAGTATGGTAAAACCAAACATCATGAAACAGCTGGTCGCTTGGTGTGACGATTGTCCACATTGTTCAACAAAACCCTCTAACTTTGACATTTCACCCGGCTTATCAACGAGTAATATTTACTTGGATGTTAATGCTTAATGTGGTAATTCCCATTAAGAATTGGCTGGCCGAATTCGTCAGCTGAATAGTACCCAGCACCAGAAAGTGATTTCAGTCATGCAGCATGAAGTGCCACTCTTAGGGCAAGTGAACTGGGACAGAATGAGAAATGACCCTATGGGAGTAAAGATGCTAAGCGAGTGAACTGATCCGTGGACGGCTTCCGCTAAGTTCTCAGTGAATTTCCGGCTGTATTGTGAGGCAAAGACACCCATGATTATGACGAATTTTATTGGAACTGTTTGAAAAGTAAGGCTGAATGTTTTACAACTGTACGAAGTAATCAAAGATGAAGCGTGCACAGGAAGAGAACGGCAACTAGGCAACCTTCTTTCAGGAACACATTAACAGCAACTGAGGCAAATGCTATCACTGACGGAGCCGCATGTAACTGTACATGCCTGGGACGATCGCCGGTAAGTTATCACCAAATGCTGCACAAAATTAAATTGGGTTGTTTCGATGTTTGGGTGTTTTGTTGTCACGATCTATAAACTGAAAAATAGTTTACTATATTAATGGTGGTGGCTTAGTTATGGTCTGAGTGGGTTATTCTTCGAAGCATGGACTACTGAATTGCTGTCAAACATAAAATTTGCATAAGGACAATATTAGAAGATAACGTTTGCAATTTACTCTTCTGATGTGCGATGAAAGGAGCCTGACTTCCAGCAAGACTATATCTCCGTAGTAAGCGTAACCGTTCGCTTGCAATCGTTGTTTCCATACCTAAGCACCTCTTGTTGTCAATGGTTTGTAGTTAGCTCTGATCTAGGACCAGCTGAATCAATCCATCGGGTGCAGTCACTAGGAACTTACATAAAAGCGGGCGAAGTGTTGAACAGGCCGAGAAATAGCAAAGTTTTAGCCTAAAATAATTACGGAGAATCAAGAATAACGCAGAAAAGGTATATCACCTATAAATGAGAAAAATAATAAACTTCATCAATAGTTCAAATTCGTATTCAGGAACGTTACCGGTCGGAGTAGTCGCATTCTTACTTTGCGCCCATTATTTACCGATGTACCGTCTCTGTTCGTATCATTTATTGGACCTGATAACTACAGAAGTTCTCCGAAATTTACAAATTGTGCTAAGTTGTGTATTTTCATTCACGTCTGAATCCTCGTTCGGTGGTTTGAGAACTGGATGTTTCCACCCCAAGTATGTCGAGAGTGATACTGTAGTGAAAAGCGTTCAGTAAAGCACAACCTTTAGTGTCCAACTAGCTGGTTGCTATACCACGCACACGCTCGCGCTTATGAATCAGAATTCAGATCCATAACAAGTGCCTGGTGTCCGCTCACACGCCGTGTGCATTTCTGCCAGGATTTTGTGTGTGACCGAAGCCTTCTGTCGGAAGGCTTTCCGCCTGCCATTCCTCGTCCGCTGATTCGATCTCGTTGGGCAATTACTCGTCCTGTGCCCGTGTTGCCCGTGATCTATGGAATTTGACCATGTTTCACAACCGTACTTAGATATTCTACCGAGTGTTGGAATAATCCTGCCTCCCATCTGGTCATCTATCCTATTTTGCCTGTCATGCCTCGTTCATTGGTCCGATCTCGTTGTGCGATGGTTGGTCGGGTCACCCGTGCTGTCCGCGATCCGACCGCTGTGGGCTTTTGGACGTGCCTCGCGGCCGCGTTTACGTATTCCACTGAGTGTTGGAATACTCACACCTCCGGTTTGGCAATCCACTACAATATGATTGCGAAGGTGAGTAGACGGAGAAGTGAATCCCAAACTCGCTGTATCAGGCTTACTGCATGTGCAATTCAGGCATGCAGTAAACAACAGGTGAATATCAGTAGCAGTGGTTTTGTTTTGCTTACTGGCCCAATGCTTTGCTTGGGATTCTGAACGTGTGCATATAACCACTTATGAATTCAGAGATTAACGATGTTTTTACACACTGTGCATATAGGTTGTTCGTGGTTTGACACACCCAAACACCCATAACACGTTCTCTGTAGAGCAAACCGCTCATGGACATGTGTTACTTAGCATTAGGGCGTTACCTGCGATTATCAGGTACCTCGTCGTTTCAGTACGATTTTACGTTTGGAGTACCGTGACTTACGTACCTAATGCTTTGGATGACTTTGTACCCTCATACACAAACTAGTTAACTGTGGTTAGTCGCAGAATGTGTCATAATGATGGAACGTTATTTTTCTGAAACCCACATACTATCAGAGGATTGTGTACGTCTTCGTAGTGACATTCCATAAGGCAGTCCTCAGGTATGTTCTTGTAACAGAAGTCTCAAACATTTGTGACAATCTGGCTGATGGAATACGTATTCAAGAAAAATGTCACTGAATGAGAGAAGAAGTTAATGTCAACACACCTTCCACAATTGTAAATTTTACATTTGAATTTTAGTCAACGATAACGGGCACGAGGATGTTACGGTCGCTGACTTTATCAAGCTTTAAATCGAAGAATGTTCTGTTAAAAGTAAACGTCAGGAGCATTATAGAAAGTATAACTGTTAGGAGACGTTTCTCTAATTGAAACAGGCAAAGCGAATCGTGCAACACCAGTTGATCTAGGTTCGGTGATACCTTCATCTTCGAGATTATGCAAACTTACGAGTAGAAGTGAATGTCTGCTGTCTGAAGTGAAGCTGGAGTAGTTTAGTCCACATTTCCTGATTCAGTTTCGGGTGGATTGCTCTGTGTAGTTCCAGTTAACCAGTCAGGTTGAAGCTGTGCAATTGGTCACCTACATGTTTCAACACTATCTGAACTATAGATTCTAGTTTGATTGTGATACCATCATAAACAGATTCATTCTAACATAACCAATATCATGTATGGTTGTTTTGCCTGATTTGCTCTCCGCTTCGTTGGCATTTTATCGGTCCGGTTTCTGACTGGTTCTAAGTAATAGTTGGTGACTACGCCTTCTCTTTCTCGGTTTTGGAATCAGGCTATCCAATGAAATAGATAATTGTAGCAATGACTGCCTAATATCAGCTACCAGCGAGGTATTATTAGTCCACTGAGAATATTTGTACGATTTGAAGATGTAAACCGGATTTTCCGTAAACCATTTACTATCTTTTCCTTAGCACAGCCTCAACACATATCATCATTCAGCCCGGTCGTACAGGTAACAATTTTTTTGGTCTAAACAAGCAAGTGTACAGCTGGACAAGATAAAATTATATTTGTGGTATCTAATGCAATCATGGAGGAGAAGTTCTGACACGAGATTTAGTTAGCTCCACCTTATATCCCTTAAGCAATGATTTACCACGGGGGGCGATCTGTTCACCTGTATTAGACAAACTTTTCAGGAGCTTAAACGTCTCTATGAGATCACCACTCCTATGTGTTCGCTCGAACTTGAAAAGGTTAAATCATCTGAAAAGGTTTGGTTAATCTACTCCCTTGAGTTTCACAGACAACTTAGTGAATCTACGTTGTACTGACTCCGGTGTCTTTTTATGATGTACTAGGTTTGGAGACCGTTCCTGGAGGCAGTAATGCAGGTGCGGCAGCTGATACGTTTCGCATAGGGGCAGTAAACTGTCAGGTTCTGTTGATGTGACGGCCTTCTTCAGTTGGGACATCGCTCAACTGGATTTCCAGTAATCACCCTACGTTGGATGAGCGCATTTTTGGCTGGAGATTATTCTGATTCCAAGAGTCCTCATTCCTCTAACTGGTTCTACGTTCATGACTACCACTTTGGCTATTTTGGAAGTGAAACTCTTTCTGTCACGGTCCCTGCCAGTCTTATATGTTCTTCGATGTGACAAGACAGGTGATCAGACAACTTAGGCATTACTCGCAAACGGATTTGGCGAAGTCTTTGAGTAAGAATGCTTCCGTTTATCAGAATTACTTTCAGCCGCAACGGACTAAGCTACATCGTATAAAAGGCATCCAATCTAAACCTTTCCCATTCTTTAGCCCCAAAAGTTATAGCGTGAATTACGATCTATCAGGTGACCAGTCCGACGTTATTACAAGGTGTTAAAATTAGTGGTGTTGTCAATTCAATTCCAAAGCCTCTGATTCTTCTCTTGTATTAGACGAATTAGGTAACAGGCATCGACCAATGAAAAACTCGGATTCCTGTAACAGTAGATTTACTCCACAAATCTACCTTCATTTACCATCAGTAGTAACTGTTTATTAACATTCTTCTTTGGTACACATGCAGTTCTATTACAAGCACAGTTTGTAAATCTATTCAATATACTCTTACACTGAGGACTGAAAAATTGGCATTGCGCATGCCAGTTGCCTGAAACTAAGCGGCCGAATCGTCATGCCGGTCGATTTATCTATGATGCGCAGCATTTGTCGGAACACAAAAAACGAAAACATTTCTCCGTTTTTCGTCACCACCAATTGTCGCAAGCTTCTTACGGTACTGCAGAGTATGGTTTGCTTGAGTATCACAGCACCCATGACCTTAGCTGAGCTAAAGAAAAGTTACTATTAAAGCACTTACTACCCGTCACCTTGCAAGTTACACAGCATTTTCTACTCAACTCAACTTCACACAGGTTTATGCTGCGTTTACGAAGCAGGTAGCTCACTGTAACTTTGGTTGTTGACTGGGCTGACACCTACCGAATCGTATGATTGACAAGATCGATAATACCTGCCTGCAGAAGGAATGTATTTTAAAACAAGACATGACGTTTGAAAAGGTCCGGAACATCTGTAAACGAAAGTTTGACGTGACGGAACCTACTGCCTAATCGAACAATCTACTGTTCCATAAAACCCGATTGCAGTACCGAGAAAGGGCTCATACAGCAAGAGGATTCAGTCTCCGCAGTCGTCAGGTAATAGGTCTTATGCGAAAATATTAAACTAGTGCCACTTCTACAATTAGAACCAGATACGACCTGCTTACAGCCTCTGTAAGGTGTCAGATCATTCTTGAGGTTGAACTGTTTATATTAAAAAGAAGTTTGTCACATGAAGTGCACTGGGTAATCAACTTCTAATGAACCATTTTCTCTTGTTTACCCATTACAGCTGATCTTTAAGGCTAATCAATTTGTTTACAAGTATCTTCAGTTTAAGTCAAGTTAAAAATTCATCGGAAATACAGGTGTTATGGCCAAATAGTCTTCCAGCAACGACAAATAGCGATCACTGAATTAGACGCGGAATCTTATTAAAGATTCTACGGTACCAGTAGGTAATCACCAACAGGCGCAAAAAATTCAAATAAGTCCACTGTAGCAGTTAACATTAACAGTAAAAGTATGTTTAAATTTGAATAAACATTACAAAATCAGTACACCAAGTTACATCACATATCCATTTGATGATCTGTGTTCTCTCTTAACTTCAATCTCGTTACCGATGTTCATCGTATGAGTGAGTTCGGATGTTCTCGAACTAGAGCAGTGGCATCCGGGCAGTGGATTTCAAAATTGTTTTGCGGTTCAAATTCAAAAAACAGTAGTGGTAAGCGTTCGCTCCTGGATGACTCCGTCATTGTTTCGCGCGTTGTTGGTAAATGGAAAGCAACTTTCGAATCTTTGTTACTGGTTCTTCACTTACGGAATGTATTGTTAGTGTGCTGCAGGCAAGTTGTTCTACCGAGCATTTTCGAACTGGATTTTAGTTACAAAAGGCAGCAGTGTCACTAACATAAGAGCAGAAAGTCGGACGGTATCGTTGTGTTCCAGTACCAAAACCGAGAAACGAAAATGATATTGGTATGTGGGGACGAGTTGTTAAAAGTAGTTTTGGATTAAAACTCCTGAATGAATATACCAAACAAAATCAATCAAACCTGCTTTAGGGATTCTAGTAAATGTCAATCCAACTCTTCAGCAATAGCAGTATAGACACCAAATGTATTCATTCTAGTTCGGGAGATTCGAACAGCACTGCGCGCTGGGCAATTCGTCTCGTTCTGCACTAAGTATACTGGTGCTCCTTAAAAACATGTATACATTTTGACTGACGAGCGTGGATTGCGAGAGCAGTCCGAAAAAGAATCCGATATTAAAAACACTAACTGATGTATAGTATTCTGGCATAGTAAAGGCAGAGTAGAAAATTGTCAACTAGTAGGATAACAGGTGTTACTTCCCTGTCAGAACCTTCCTCCGGAATCGACAGGGTTCGAGAACACACTAGTGTATTTGGAATTAAGTAAGTAACCTAACAAAAAACTACGTTGTTTTTTATGACGTAACAAAATGCTTGCTTCCTTCCATTAAAGACCATCTGCGAGCAAAGACCGATTTTCCCGGGAGTAGGCTTGTAGAGGGGACTGTTATATTATTTATCAATTACCCAACTTCGTGTCTCTTTTATTTTGATCATTCAGGTTGCCAAAAATGCACCACACAATTTTCCTCTTCTCAATAATCAATAATGTATGAAAGCAAGTCACGAGAGGGCAACATTTCACTTTACTCTCTTTATTTACAAATATAGACATTAGAACGTTTGGAATTTGCAGGTGGCAAACCGGCAATGGTTCCAAATGCATGTGAAGCTGTTCTGCAGAATGTTATAACGAGTAACAAAGCATTGTGCATTCTATTGACTTCGTCAGACCAACAATGATTCAACATCACTCGCCTTTGACAATTGTATTTGCATTCAGACAAACGCTTAGTCCGCCGATATCGAGAAGCACTAGATTCGGTGTAAAGCTGCGCTCTGTCGAAGAGCTCTAACAAAACTGAAACTTGCTTCTAGTGATCTTTTGAAGGGGTCCTGGAAAGCCACAACCAGTTGTAAGTGATGTCCAGTTTATATAAACCTCAAACGATTACTACACATCAACGGTGATGCATCAACCACCATAAAGATCTACATTGTTTATTTTCCTGTGCTGACATTTCCCAATATCAGTTTAACGTTTCCCGGCAGCACTTTTCCAGTTATCGATGACTGTTTGCAATGTTTTATATTGTTTCATATATGCAGTGTGATCTGAACTGTGGGGATCGTACTGTCTCAGTGAAGCAGACAACGGATACGGACAGCTTACAATGGAGTCCAACAACATTGTGGGAACTTGTACTGAATAGCCTCATAACTTATTCGGGTCAGTGAGCAGAGGGTGCAGGCCACTTTGGATTGTTCCTGCTTATTAGAATGGGAGTGTGTTCTGTCTGAGTCACTGCCGTCTGCCTGATCGTCCTAGTACGTTCTAGCTGCCATAATATCCTGGCGTTCGTTGACCGTTTTCGTAACCTGACCCGATATAACAATCCTATTTAGAAACCAGAAATTCCTTGATAAACACTGAAGTGACAGCGTTACAAAGTTACTTACAGTGATTCATATTAATTGTTCACAGTAGATTTCACCACATTAGATCCGATGTAGGCTGGAAGAAGTTTCTCTTGAACGACAGAGGAACTCCTGCGAATTCGGTTCCTTGAATTTGTTACAAAGGATGTTGACATGCTTAGAACGCGTTAACAACAATCACGGGATGGCAGAGGACAAAACGCACGAGGACGAAGTGCTGTCCAAATTCAGTCAGTTGATAACAACATGTACAATGAACACAGCAATGAGAGACCAGAATGCGATAGACTCTACACTTTGATGTACGGGTTAGTTTCATCCGGAAGACCTAATGTAGAAATGACATACGTGTGCGTCATCACGAACGTTAGTTTAAACAGTTCCAGTTAGTTGATTCCAACCTTTCCGAGATTCTGCAGTCGAGAAGACCAGTGAGACTTGTTCCATCAGCCGTTAAAACAATGTCCAATAAACCGTCGTGGCCTAAACAAACAAAAATACTTAATCAGGAAATTATCGTTTAGGAATATCTTCATCAGAGAAGAAAAGTCAACTCACGTTGAGGTGGAACACCACCACTACCATAAAGCAGAGCCTAACTTATGGTTTCGATCATACCAACCAGTCTGTCGTCGTGTATTACATAATTTGCTCTGTAGTGGACAAGTACGGTATGCGCTAGACCCTCGTCCAGTTACCATTTAAAACGCCTTTCCTGAAGAGCGATCGAAACGTAATCCCAACAGGCATCGAACTAGTGAACACAGAGGGGTTTGAAAACAAACCGTATATTTCCAGCAGTGTTTGGAAATATGATAAGTAGTTAACTCTAGCCTAGTCTGGGACCAACGGCAGCAACCAAGAGGAAAAAGAAGAGAAGCGCCAGATGGGCTACAGCCCACTCGACAGCGCTCAAAAGCGCGCCAAGCGAAAAGTGTGTGGAACCTTCGAGTGCGTTAACCAACGCTCGAAAAGGTCCTGGTCAAACGACCTTAAAGAATGAAATAACAGGTGAGTCGTTAGGAAAAGGACAAGCATTCGGTACGTGCAATTAGTTGCACGACTGAAGAAAGTAGCACTGAGTTCGTATCAGGCCCCCTATAGCATGCATACACAGAATTGTGCGTACAGAACAAACAAGCGGGAAAACATGATTGTAACTAGGGGCCTTAGAGGAGTCACACGACCGCTGGTCACTACAACTCTCCTTTTCTGGAACCTAAGACATGATGGCATTCTACCCTTTTCTTTTTTCAGCTTCGCTAGTGCATTTCATAATTAATGTTGTTTATTTTCCGATCCAATTTTAAACTTTGTATTCCTTATCTTATCTATATCGAACCATCGTTTCCTTCGTAGTTTCAGTTTTTTCTCTCCAGTATACACTCTATGTTTAATCCCGAAATATAAAGGTTACACACTTGTCAAACATTCGACTAACAGGTATTTGTTGGCTGGATCACAAGAGCTCCATTCAAACCCCTGTTGATCTTATTCCTGCGGGTGCAACAGTGTGTATGTGGTGCGTAAGTGAAATTATAAATCATGAACATATTGATGGTTATGCTCAGATCTCTTTAGGTTTCGGTCACCCTGACATGTCATTTCGGCGATGGATGCCGCCAACCGTAAGTTTATAGGCCACTGATTCAATTGGTATCCATACATTTCTTGATTTAACTTCCGTCGCTTTCGCTTGGTTTATTCCCCAACGATATTATGATCGTCAGCTAACACGTACTGTATGATGGCAGTTTATTTTGAATGCAACGCGTTAGGTACTCTCATGTTCCATAATTTTTTTATCCTACCTCTTTGGACGCTTGGCCAGCGTATTCATACAAACCTTATGCACACTTTGGTCTGCATCGTTATCATGATGGTTTGGCTGCACTGACCTTCTGATTTCGATACATGACGTTCTAGTTGATTGTCCGGATCTGGTAGGTCATCAGTGTTTTTCCGATTGCATCGGACAGACTCGTTCCACTAAGTTTTCTAAACGGAGTGATGTAACTTATCCTACTTTGTATCGCAAACACAGTTATCCATTTATGAATGAATGATCTTGGAAACGTGCTACTTGGTAGCAACACGACTGGACAGTTAACTTCTGGTGCGCAGCTTGCATTAATGGTGCACATCTTTTCAGTTCTGCTCAGTCTTTCAACGTTGCTGTGTTATGACTCTCTCAAACAACCTCATTACACACCTTAATGTTAAATTCTATCATTCGCTTTGGTATTCTATTACTTACAGATTATTGAGATGCTCATAAAATTTAGGTGCAGCTGACCTGATGAGGAACGACAGTAAACAAGGTTGTTCTCTACACTTTCTTAATTACGCCATTCGTCGAAAGCACTTTTCACAGGAGACATTGTCTGGATGTTTTTGTTCATTATCTAGTACACACACTGTTTATGTTGTGACTCCTTCAGTGATCGTCTGATCAACGTTCCTTGGCGAGATCTTGAACTGACCACTCATGAAGCTCGCAATAAAAACAGTAGAGCTGTTTCATTTGCAATCCACATCATCGCTGAGGAACAGCCAATATCTGACAGCAAGGCGTGCTGCTGGCTATGACTGCACTGATATGTAGTTGGTCATTAGCAACGTATACAGAACAGCGGTCGTTCCAGCGGCAGACAACTATTGTATCCCCGGGACAGTAAGATGTTCTCATGGACGGCTGACTTTAGAAACATACAAAAAAGAAGGTACCTACGGTGTCACTTGTTGTAAATGTGTTTACTTTAATGCAGCTTGCATTGATTACAAAGAAACAACTTCTTAAAGTCTGTGATTTATCAAGGCTGGCTATCACGGGTATTACAGTAGCCTGGAGTATGGAAGGTTAAGAGTTAAGTTTACCAAAAATGTCTCGATTTCGTCGAGTCCATCCTGGAAGCAAGCGGAACGGTGTAGCTGTGTACGTTGCTTGTTGTCTGTACACATCTGCTGTCCATGACACGATTCTATGTAACTCAAATTAAGCCGTATGGCCCACTGTACACTTCGCTGACATGTTACCCTCTCTGACTGGTGTAATCTGCCATACATGATCTTCATTCAGTTGTAACAATCAGTTGAAAAATATCATGCGTACGCTGCCTTCAACAGGATTCTCACGAATTCTGAATATGCGGATTTTTCAATTATCTCAAACTTGACTTTCATTTCAACGAGGTTCATGTTCAGTGAAATTTGCCAGTATTGATTTTTTCATAGTGCGCATATACACACCTACTTCAAATGGAACGTAAATGGCTTTACTCACTGCGGACTTCTCAGAGACCGGTTAACCTGGAGTATATCTTAACCTGTGAATCACACATATTGAGTAGCTAGTACGATGACGTCCCACTCGGGAGTAGCTATCACGGGATCATTTCTTTTGCTACATGTAACCGACTAGACTCTGAAGTTCAGTTTCAAAGCTTCAGTGAACTCGTTCCATCTTCAGAATTTAAAACGGAACACAGCAGATCTCCTTCACGAAGAACGTGTTATCATATAGTTTTGAAAAGCAGAATCGACGATTACCTCGAACATCGTACGTACCAGATTAGCTACGAGGTTCCCGATATGATTCTTTTTAATGCTAAGTCAACCTAATTGAGGTCAGGGAGCAATAGACTACAGCAGTTGACAGATATACACTAGCAAATATTATGTTTCTGGATTTCTCCAAAGCTTTTGACCAAGTCAACCATAGAGACAAACTTACAAAACATCGCCCATATCGCGCCGACAGCAGTTTATTTCTGTTTTTGAAGGACTTATGATTTGACGGGAAGGTTGATGTGGCACACGCTCACTGGCACTCTGATACTAACGGTGTATACCTGTGTTCCGTTCAACACTGAATGCTGTTCCTGTTATTCGTCCTCGCTCTACTACAACTGATGTGACTGCTGATTCTCTTGTACACCGTTGACATGAAACTGTGTGGAATTGTGGATAGCATTACCGGAAGGGAACATGCTTAAAGTGACCTTGGCAAGTTTGTTGCGCTAGGTCATAGTGTGTGGACTTCCACATAGCTTTTTTAACGTAGACTGATGCAAACTGACCTCTAGTGGTGGGTCGATTACATTATAGGTGGCGGAAGGGCAGTTATTATGATCCGCCACCAGGACCTAAGAGTGACCATTTCGGACAAGTTAAGTCTGTCTTTTACCTGCCTGTTAATGATAGAAGGTTGACATGACATTTATTGTGTTAACCGTGACGCTTGAGCCCTTCCAGCTAGAAGCCTTTCTCCTCTTGTACAACTCATTGGTACGTCTGCACCTCGACAAACTACTTACTTTTGTCGACCGTTCCTTACGGATGGCACTGATCTGGTTGGGAGACTTCAGCGTAAGATAGCACGGTGTGTTCTATCGGTTTGTTCACTTCGTTCTTCAGAGAGCTTGTTTAAGCTCGGCCTGTTCTATGTGTACTATCATGCTAGCCCGTGTTTGTGTACTATCATGCTAGCCCGGGTTTGTCATCAGAACTACTTTCAACTGGTGTAATATCACAAATGCCGATACGAGCAAGTCAATTCCCGCTGACTTATGTCTGTTTCATGCACGTTTGTCATGTCCGACACACATCTCGCTATCCATACTTTAATTAACTCCGTCTAGATTACTGATCAGTAGTCAGGGATTTGGTTTATTTCAAATTGAACATCACTCATAATTGATCGCATCTGTCGCATTCCCATAGACTTTCCAGTCGGCTCATTTCGAAATGAGGCACTAAACACTCATTAGGGCTCGTCAGTAATGTCGTGGATATGCACTACAGACGAGCTCTAATGAGAACGAAACTGGAGCCTAGTGCTTCTTTTCGAAAGGGGCAGGCTGGAAAATCTATGGGAACTCGAAAGCTGCGATCAATTGTGGGTGGTGTTCAATCTGAAATTAACTCCCTATAATTTTTTTAAATTTCTGATACGAAAGTCTGTTTATTTGTATCCTGGTTGTTCTTCCGTGACTGTATGCAACTTAACTACCCTCAAACACAGTCACATGTACATAAACGTATCGTAAGTCTTCTCTTATGTTCATACTTTTAATTATTGTGATGTGTGTGGTACACAAGGAAGATGTGGCAGTCTTTTGTTCAAGGAAAGTTCAGTCCATCTGGTAGGTTGACCGTTCCTCACGGATTTTCCGTCAGCCGCAGTTTGGTAGGCTGACGATGATGCACTTTTGTGTGACCTATTCGCGAGCTGTGCCGACGATGGCCATTATTTTCTGGCCTGGTTCATTGACCTTGACCTTTTAACCGTTCGGCGTGCAGCGCAATGTCGGATTCTAACCGCCCAAAAAGCTAATTCGGTTTTCACCGCATTTGGACAGCCATCTGCACCCGCTGCGTCAAGAATGGGGAGAAATTTTAACCCTGAACCTCAAACAGAATCAGTTTATTGTTTTGAAAACCAAAAATTCTTATAACAGACTACCTCCTCATTCTAAGTGTATTGAAATGAAGCAGAAGTAGCGATTTAGCTAACATGGGTGACCACTACCAAAAGTGAAACACTGTGCGTTTGGTGGAACGCAGTATACAAATTTCATTTTCAAATGCAAGAGTGAGACTAAGCCGTGA
The DNA here is from genome assembly GCA_013368495.1 of Paragonimus heterotremus. Lineage (NCBI taxonomy): Eukaryota > Metazoa > Platyhelminthes > Trematoda > Plagiorchiida > Troglotrematidae > Paragonimus > Paragonimus heterotremus. Next base: position 130,404 of record LUCH01001027.1, read on the forward strand.
CCGTCGATATCCATTAATTGTAAGTGCACTACCAAACCAAGTTTTGATTGAAAGATCGTTCAGAGCGTGTCAATGAATACATTCCATTCTGTAGCATTTTCCCGTACAGAGCACGAAGTCGTAAACCACGAGTGCATGTAAATACCGACATAATATAAAAGTGATTTGGGATCGAATGTTAATTGTACGTTACTGATGTATGGTCAGGGACTTGGTTAATTTCAAGTTGAATATCACTCACCTTTGATGGCAGTCGTCGTAATCACAAAGACTTCCTAGCTAGCCTCTGTCGAAATGAAGCACTAGACTCGGGTTTCGCTCTCACTAGAGCTCCTCAGTGGTGCACATCATTGCCACTGCAGGGACTAGAACGCCGGCCACGTTTTCATGAGGCAGCCGTGTCGACTAATGCGCCATTAACTTCGGATTAGTCACGGACGAACTATCATATGTGAACGCTGAACCACTTTCGTATGCGAGTAGTGATCAGGTCACCCGATCATCTCCAGCTGTATGGCCTACGCGGATGGCCTCAGGTTGCGGTATAGACTCCACCTGTGTCGCATCAACGTGTAGTGACCGCCTCGGTCGAGGCCTACAAGTGATAACTGACATCGTGAAAAATGACGCAATCAACGAACTCACAAGAAGACAGCGAAGTTGATTAGACTTAAAAAGTGAAAAGACGTTACTTACTCTCTGCACAGACTGATGCGGCATATCCATAAGTGAATAAACACTACCGTCTCAAAAGGCCTTTCTGTCAATGCACCGTGTATGCTGAACAAGTAGTGGCCGGAGATGAGGACGCAGACATCTGGTCTTCTAAGGTGGATGCAGTAGTTGTGCTGGTATCAACATCATCATCTAAAGTTTTGACGGTTTACGATGAGAACATCATCACAGACGGCAAGTTTGAGGTGAGGCATGGTGTCGGGAAATCCCATGTTTTTCCATCTAAAACTGCTTCCTTCCTCGAACAAACTGTTCTGCCCTCTTGTGAACCTAGAATGCTTGTAGATGGCAGTGCACCATGTAAATGTATTTCCTCCATGTTACATACGTTTTGGAGCGAAACCGAGTGGCTTTTTGCACTTGTCTTCCGATTTTACCTGGGAGCAATTAGCAGGGCAGTCGCGCTCTTCTTACAGTACCGTACATGACGACGCTGGAGAAGATATCGTTGATCAGCCGCGAGTACGGCTTGTGTGTGCATGACTGGGAGGCAGAAAACCATACTTTTTTGTCCCCACTCAACTGGTAAAGAAGCACTGTAGTCGAAACTGTTTTCGCGATGCACAAGCAACTCTCAGTTAGATATGATCAAAAACGTTGTTGATCTTTAAGCGCCCGAGGACATGATGATGGACCACGAAGGTTGAACGAATATCCAGTGAGACCACTGAAAGGGCTTCTGTCCAGAAAGGGGAGTTAGTCACAGTGATCGTACTGCTGCTGCGTGTCAAACAGAAATGTGGTGGATAATCGTAACTGGTGGAAACAGGTTGATAAGACGCGACGCTGAATACAGGTTTCCAAAGGTCATGTGTTGGCCATAGCAGTGAAGTCGGTTGAATCGTGGTCAACTGATACCGATGCGTGCTATAAGACAATGACTGCAGCATTATGGCAGCCAGAAACGTGGCGTACGTAGGACGCAAATTGAGAAACAGTCTTTAGGTTTCGACGTTAGCGAGAAATTTTTACGTCATCTGGACAAGGTGACGACGTATGGTGCGCGATCGATTAAATTCACAAATTCCCTTCGGGATTGTATCGGATGCAGTGAACAGCCGAGTAGATGACCAACTATTAGTAACGGTAAGGTTTAATATTAGTTTCACTTAAAAATATACTTCATGGAAGGAATACTAGCGCTTTTGAAGTTCATCAATACATTGCTAAAGAAGAGCATCGTAGGTTATTAATCAGACACCAACAGTTAGCTTAATCCGCCTACTCAGTCTAACTGCAATCGAATGATAATAGCTAATGTACGCACTCTGTGGTCCAACGACTTCAGATTTGTTATGGGTGACTTGTCGCCATAATTGACACGGTCGTGGAGTAGGTCGGCTTGGGTTTAAGTTGAGGAATAATCCTTCTGCACTAACTAACTATCCGACTGAAACCACAGATTTCAACAATCTTTGCAGGAGATAGGAACTTACAAATAGCGTTGGCAATATAGATCACTATTATGTTCTGTGAATAATAGTGTGAGATGACCAAAAATGCATTTATTCGTATTAACTGTTTATATATATATATATATATATATATATATTGCTCACACGCTTGAAACTTTTCTTCAGCGTTGTTTGCAACAATAGTATGTCGGTGAGACTAAAAACGAAGTTCGAACACCGTCTAATATGATCAGTTAAATTTCAAAACGTGAGCGGCGTTTTGTAAGTTCAGTGACATGCCGAACAGTTCCACTGACCCTAATGATGCATTAACCACGATCGTAGCTCTATTTTCGTCGGTACTTGGAACATAATGATAAGCAGAAATCAGATCGGTCTTCAGGGACACAGGAGAACTATAAAGACGGGATGTCATGTCTTGGAAATATCTAGTAGGACAACTATCGTATATTGTGTCACTGCTAAGAGCGTCATGACTCCCAACAGATCAGATATCCAGATAGATATTCTTGAGAGACTCACGCTTCCCGGATCGAACATTTGGCCAAATTAAGCTCGTGAAGATGAACATCAATGATGGATATTTGGACGCTGGTGATGATGCATGAGCGTTGTCCGAATACGTGGAGAGTGCCTCCACTGGTTGCAGTGGGAGTCTATGCAACTGAGTTGTCTACATCCTATGTTTCATGTGCAATCCAGCTGGCATAAGTGTCAGTGTTGAGCTAGCGGATTCCAGAGTTTGGTTGCTTTGGAAAAAATGACTAGCAAGAGAAACTACATTGGTGGCCATTTGATGTTGGTTGTGCTGATCACTATCTGGACTAACGTCACAAGGATGTCCACGTTGTTGGACGCAATCGACAAAGGTTAGGTTGCACCAGTCACGGTCTGGATCTACGTTAGGTTGCGATGACGTAAGTTCACACGATCCTGATCGACTGTTGTGCCGACCAGTGGGAGCAGTCGTATGTGACTTCGAAAGCTGCATCGTTAAATCGTAGGCTGCGTAGATCCGCCTATTTACAAAGTCATGGTTGCGATGTACACTGATTGGTAGGAGTGAGTCCAGAAATTTTGGCGCCGTGTATTTCCCACTTGAGGCCGACTGGCTGGTCAACACTAAGGATGTTTTGGATGTATACTTCTGAGGAAAACCTTTTTTGTGTTCTACCTGCCAACCGTTGCATGTTACGATGGAGCTGCCAGAGTCTGCCCTCAGAGCCGAGCTCAATTTTATTAACGTGAAGTTCAAAATTTGGTGGTCAACTCAGTTGCTTCATAGGAACATGGACTGAAGCCCCAGTTCTGTTCGTTTCAAGAATGTGTGCCACTAAAGAATTTTCCGACGTTTTTATTAGAGTTACTTTCGGGTTTTCCCCACTATTTCATTCCACACTGAGGCACAGTTTTCGAGATCTACTTCCGTTAAATCTTTGCTAGACTCGACTTTCAATTTCAACTTCACTCATTTGTCAAAGAGGTGAACAAATGTGCTACTGCGCAGCTGAGATAGTCATTGACCTCATCTTCGTCGATAGACGTTCAGTTTATGCAGGACATTTTTGCAGGTTAAAATTCCCCTCGATTGACCCTGCCGCACTCTACCCCGTGAACCCATCTAACTAGACATCTGTTATTGTTATTCACACAAACCGCGTCTAAAAGTACTAATTTCTCCACCCTATCTCCCTCATTGATTGAACCCCCCTCATCTGCCCACAAACCCATTGTTGTCTGTCACTCTCACTCACCCCAGCCCTGTGAATACGGTCTTCCTACCGGCCGCTGTGGAACTGTCGCTGACTAATCGGTTTGCCCGAAGGACGGCTATTTAGACACACATTTGACCGATCCGATCGCATTTCGTCGGTTCGTCATTGCCTGTCGGTCGCCTGTGTTTGTACTTGTCATGTTTTTTGGACCCCTGACGGCCTATTGCGGCTAACCATTGTACCATATCCCACGAACACAAACGATTTGAGTACCACGGTTTCCAGCGACTCGACTTGATTCTGGTATTTGGCGTCGTTGGTTATACGTGCGTCACTCAACGTTCGTCGGAAGAACCTACAGTTTATATGAAAACCAAAACCCTCTACCACTCATCAGTGGTTAAAATATCGGTGAACAAGTTACTAATACTATTGATTTCAACTTGGTGAAAAATCCTGGTTGATAGGTCATCGTTTGAAGTTAACGGTACAATTACTGTTTCTCCTCTGGAGGCGGTCGGACAACCTGATCATTACTCACAAGTGAATGTGACTGAGCGTTCTTATACGATGGCTCACTCCTGCCTAATGTGAGGTCAATGTCACAGTGGTCAATACGGTTGCCTGCTCATGAAAACGTGACCGGAGTTCTAGTCCCGGCAGTGGCAAAGATATGCACTACTGACGAGCTCTAGCAAGAGTGAAACTCGAAAGGGGCCGACTTGGAAGTCTATCTGAATGTGACGGCTGCGATCAATTGTGGACGATTTTCAATTCATACTAGATATATAACATTAATACTGATGCCTAATTATCGAACAAACAAACATTGCCTCAAGTTTAGGAACAGACTGGGTGATACAGCTGGGACGAGTTTCCAACTAAGACCTTGGGTACAATAACACTGGGTGATTACACCTGAAAAGCAATCAAGAAATTTGAAAGGTTACTTCCAGAAGATAACATTAATTGCTACCTCCACTGCACCGTCTGAGTAAGTGCACTTACTTCGTAGACCATTCAGCTGAGCAGTGGCGACCTTCACGTTACCGAACCAAGTTACTGCCACTGTTCAGAAATTTACTTACCATGGACAATGTTGGTCACAGTGACCATAGTACGGGAGAGAACTCTCGCTTGCGGTAACTACAAAGTCTGCAGATGCCCGATTTTTGTTTGGCAAAGTCATCACCTGTCCATTTCATCCCTTAAGCTAGCCGACTAGTAATGGGTTGAACAAATCCAAGGAGGCAAACGGTTAAGAAAATAAATTTGCCTCAGCTGTACTGCCACCTATCCATCTCACTATCCTTTCATTGTTAACGCGTTATTATTTTCCGAAGTTCTCTACCGACGTGTATATTAATAATAGAATATTTGGAGACAAATAACGACCTTTACTCTGAGTGGCCGTGGTTTTTGCTGTAGAATGGTGTTGCTCTCATAGTCGACATATTCATCGGAACCTTGGACTTAATCACAATGGTCATATCCCGTCAGACGAGACTAGCACTGGCGAAGACTACACCGACCTTGGAAATATTACCTTCTGTCCCACTTCGCACAGCCACTGCTGACAAAACCTCCTATTACAGGATCAGATAATCAACGTAGTTAATTTTATTAGCCGACATTAAAGATGCCTACAACTGCAGTCACACAGCAGCATTCAAACGGACGTACGTGACACAGTGTAAAGTCTCTTCCAACCATAACCATTTTGATGAAAACCATCAAATGGCATCGTCTTGTCATCAACACAGTTAAAATTTGTCCACTTCCCATCATGTGGGAGGTCCACATACACATTATCAGTGCCGTGTATTTTAGTTATCACAAAGGTTGACAGTTTTGGTATACGTTTTCATTGCAGTTGCAATTGCCAGGTATTTCATCCTACCACTAAACCTGAAATTAAGTGCGGCAGTAGAGCACCCATCGCATGCTGATATGCTTAGTCGGTATACTCCCGTGTTCGAGTAGCTAGAAAATTTCTTGTCGCTCCACTGCTTCGGACGCACCGTTCTAGTGGAGAGCAACGGTGACTGTTATCCAGCAGTAGGTAGTACACTGCTTCAGGGGTTACTGGGTAGTAAAAATCGGATCAGCCTAACCTCGATCAAGATGGAAATCTACCTGTTATTCCTCAGTATCCGTTTCCCTAGCTACAATGTGTCTACGAAGTATGATAGAATCCAAAGTCATAGATGTGATGGATTTATGTAAATTCTTCCGCGATATTCGAAGATTCCTGTATAAATGTTTTGGATGTAGAGGCTGTCATGGTTTGACCCCACTTCAGAAAAACAACTGAACCGGTGCTTCCAATATTGTCTCATCACCTTCTTTGACAAGTGCTTACGTGAGCTCAGTTGAGCTAGCTGCCTCACTACAATTTTGAACAAAGTCTGAATGAACTGTCCTAAACCTACAAATCGGGATGGGATATATAGCTGTATTACAATAAAAGCGTGACATCTGGTAACATGTTCGGATTTTTCACAATTGAATCTCTTGTGAAACCTGAGTAGTTGTGGCAGTGTCCGTGGCCGTGAGCCGTACCAAACAATATACACGACGTTAGAGAGGTAATTGATCTGATTACTCATATGACAAGTTCAACAGGGTAATTGAAGAATATGTGTGGACGAACGCTTTGGAGGTGTGACGGATTTATGATCATGTTCCAGTTGACCGAACAGAGACCCTTTTCTTTCGAATGAGGTCATTCGACCCCTCACAAATACAATGCAAATTCGAAGGAAAGCTATTTGGATTACTAAAATGTTCACTTGCATGTAACTGGTAGCATAGTTCTGGATGGACTATCCAACACTGTTGTCAACGCAGGCTACGTAGTCATATGTAACACAAATGTTACAGCATACCATATGTGCCACACGAACTGATGAAGATTAAGGCAAGCCCAATAGAGAGGACGCTGAAGCGATTTCTACGTCGAGCGAACGATTATAGCCAATTCGTCAAAATCTCCAAAGACATCTCGAGCCCCTGTACAAGTTACTGAACGAAAAGGCTGTTGTAAAATCAAATAGTAACAACACCTGATGGGGAACTGATATCGCCATGGATTCACTTAGTTCTTCGCTCATCACCAAGAATTGCGAAGAATAATACTCGGTCCACGTTGATGTATATACAAATGCCATGACTATGAGCTTCTTGAGTAGTTGGCTTGTACGGATACTCAGAGTTAGATGTCAGTTACAGAAACTACGGGGGTTGACTGACCAAAGCCTATCAGTCACAGATCAAGCCACCAGGAGAAATAATTGGGTTTCGCAATATATCCGTAACTAATTCGTAGGACAAATGTAGAGGCCGGCAGATCGTTGATACAACATGACCAAGATATCTCCATTTCACAAGAAAATGGAAGAACCTTCAGAAACGGCCCCGTATATTGTTGGTTTAGAAACGGCGAGCAGCAACAACGGATTTACGAAAGTCGGCCGAGCAAGTGTCACTATAGGCTGAGTAAAAACGAAGACTTATCATATGCGTCAAAACATTGCCACCACCAGTACGCTATCCAGTAAGAGAACACGGGCGTCGAAATTATGTCATTCATGAGCAGTTCAATCGAAGTACTGATTGGGAAGAATTCAAGGTGAGGTTTAGAACAGCAATCAACTGACAAACGTTATCTCCATGTTTGAGGTTGTCAGTAGTGTGTTGTTTACATTGTACCCATTGAGTCGTGCAAAGGAGTTGGTTGGTCTACTAACGATTGAAACATGCATATAATTTAATTCAATTCGCCCAGTGAGCAATCGCTGCAACGTTTCTGTTTTCGGCTTACAACAACTTTGCACTCCCATCCTATTTAGAAGTACCGAGGTGTTTTGTTTGGCGCAGGCGTGTCAGTTAACCTATGATGTAAAGTAAGCATGGTAGTTATGTACTTTTCTTTTAGATTAGTCTAATGTGTTGTCAATTTTGATCAAAAACGACTAGAAAAGACTAACATCTATAGACGAAAGTAAAGAACTTGAAAGCAGTCATCAAATGGTTCAAATGTTTCTTGCAAACTAAAAGGCAGTGATTATAAGGTAACAGAACCATCGTTTCTAGCTAATGGATGTTCACAAAAGAGAAATTTACTGCAGGATATCTGTAATTTCACAGGGGTGTTCCATACTTCACAACTGTCATATTTACTGAGGTAAAAATCGGCTTAAGGTGTTTCACTTGAGGTCGAATACAAATTTTCGGAGTGATCAATCTAGACCACACCACAAATATGTCTTCCGTTTTTAATGTAGAAATCTAAGAGGTGAGATAGTGCTGTCAAACTAGTTGTTGAATTTCAAGAACTGTGGTTGGGTCATTTTTGTTGATTGTTGTCATGCCATTTGTTTGATAGGTTTAACTTAAAACTGATCTTTAGTTTCATTAGCTTGTTGAATATGTCCGGATTCGCACGAAGAATTCCCGCTCAGTAATGTTTAATTTCACTTCACCGTTGTTGTAACTGGGACGGTCACTTGGCTTGAAAGGCTGCTTGCTGCCAGGCGCGCGTTACAAGAATTGTGCACATACACGACCATAGGCCCTATTGTGTACAACCGACGTATCAGTCGTGTGGCGCTAGTTCATTCGTTTAGTGTATTCACTGCCCCATTCTCGATTATCTTACCCATTTTCCAGTCTTCTTGATGCCGAGGCCAGACATTAGTTGCAGAGAGTCGCTGTTTTTGATTCATGGCATACTACTAATTGTCGACCACGAGTAGCATACAACACCAGAATTTATCTTGTACCTCACACTGATCTGACTACGGTTTTCAAGTAATTTCATTTTTTGATGTACAGCCAGCTTTCATTTCTTGTTTGTCGCTCACCGTTTATGAGAGTGGTACTGAGCGAACATAGCTTTTGGCTTTTACTTAGTAAAAATGTTCCGCATGTGGCCTCTTCGCTTCCAAGATATGGGGGTTCTATTTGAATTACTCCCATTAGCACTATACTGGACCATAGTATTTAGTCCGTCATCCTGACGTTTCGAGAAGTGTCTAATCTGGATGGGAAAGCTGCGGTCAACTGGGAATGGTGCTCGATTTAAATTTTCCCAAAGTGTTTGAAGAGATTTTGAACTCAAAGATTTCAGTTGACATGTCTTCTCAAGATGGAGGACAATTTGCTTTTCTAGTCTCCTGGTTAAATTTCGACGTCGTTTCCATATTTAAAACTTTATTTGTTCTCCCTGAGGTTTCAAAACCAAGGGAGCTGATATGATTTTCTTTTACTGTATTGTAGTCAGCAAGCCGGATATGGAATGCTTTTTGCCGTGTCTTGAGTCTGTCATTGTGAGCACCATAACCCTTTTGGTTATGTGGTTACAACATGAAGTGTCTGTCGCTTGTATGCAGCAATGGTTGAACGTTTAATTTAATACAGCATACTCAAAATCTTTCGCAAGAAGCTATTCTTATTCTACTTATTGATAATTTCTAATTGTCCGACATGTCATACTCAATCAATAAATTCTTGAACTCGAAAGCGTGTCAAATCATTCATATTCAGATCATAGTTTACAAGCTCCTTTACCACACACTTGAAATCAAGCCAACTCAGCATTATGTCAGTTTTGCATCCTCACATTTACTCGTACGTCCTAGCGAACATGAGGAGGTAATACTTCCGTAACTCAAGGACCAGTATCTCACTGGTTGTCCTGGCATTTCTTCTGCTCTTTACACAATTGGTGTCTATTTATCTATCTGTGAATATAAAATACCATCTGGCAGTCATCTTGCTTCTGGTCTAAGCTTGTCTAAACGTACGGTTTTTTGTATTTCTAAGTTGGTCATTTGTGACCTTATGTATAACGAGCGGATCCTGTGTCAAAGTTCTGTTCGTTTGCAGTCTGTTATTGCTGACTTATTTGTATGGTATTGGGAGTCACCAGCATGGTATATGAGCTTTTTCAGAACGATTCACGACAGTAAACATTCGGTTTTGTTTTACGAAAGCATCGGGATGCTCATTATAAATTTGTGAACAGTGTTCCCTATTTGTTCGCATCACGTTTACTTCGGTTCGTTCCGTTGTATATCGCATTCATCCATGTGATCATTTCCTCATTGTTCGAGAAAAAAGGTGATATATTTATGCATTACAAAACTATTCACAATTGAATGATGTTCTGTGTATACATACTTAGTACGAAAATTGTATTACTCACTTATGGTGAACTACTCTATTCGTAACAACAAAATTACAGTCACCATACACCTTTCGATTAACTGAGCACTCTATTCAACTCATTGCTCTGATCCTTGCAAATGTTCTCCTACGGTTAAGGTGACTGGTAGCGACTAAAATCGGGATTGCGTGACGCTAAACAACTCACATGGAACTTGAGATGATTATCAATTAATTTTTATTGGACCCATGTCCGCAAACTAAGGAAAACCAGTAGCAATTTAGAGATAACCGTTTTGTATACAATCCTGCTTCCACTCAACACCTCTCCATGTATTATGACAACTCCTACCCGATTCCACGGTTGGCCAGCGTACCAAGTATGCTTAGCCAAGTTTGAACTGGCCTGCTCACACACAGTATGGTTGCTTCAGCATCGCTTGGCCTATAACATACTAACTGAGACGAATAGTTTGCTTCCATCTACTGGACTCGTATAAAGTACTTCCTTCTGTGTGCATTGACCTCTCGAACATGACGTAGGTTGGACCCATTTAGCACGGGCGTTATACTGGTCTGGTTTGTCCGTAGGTTACGAGTGTTAATTCCTGACATTTTGACGTCTTGGCTAGGAAGAGCTTGAAGCTGGTTTGACTCTGTAAGGGTCCTACTTCACTACCCGAGATGAATACTGTGATATAAGTCACTCTGGTCGATGATTCGTATGCGATGAATTACCTCCACGTTTTGATGACGTAGTTCAGATGTTGTAGTGCGAAGACAGATGAATTTACAAACAACACACCGTACAAATAGGCTGATGCCAATAAACACAAGTGAAGGCACTAGGTAAACTAACAGGAATCAACCATCAGTGCAACCGCAATACAGCTTCCAAAAAAGAAAAATGTCTCATGAAACTCCCTCCTACCTTGAAAATTTAAACAAGCGTCGGAATGGTTGCCTTTTATTCCCAGTGGTAATGGCTGAAACGTGTTCAGCCTAGAGAATGTGGCCTACAACAATGAAATCGACAGATCTATCACACAACAACGGGTGAATCTGCGGTGCATAAGGCAGCACGCTAACCCTAACGCTAGTGGCTTGGAGTAAATTTACATCTACAAGGTAACATGAACAGTTAGGATGGCACTAACAAAACAACCTTCATGCTTCAGAGATTTGGGGAGACTTCGAGTTTTATCTCGCCACATATCTTGATTTACAATCATACATTCCTATATATGGATATATATATATATATATATATATAAATTCTTGACTTGTTAACCTGAGTAGATTATGCATGAAGACATTCGTGTTTTGTCGTGAATGTGCTTGATTGTCAGAATGATTTCATTATTCTCTATAATGTTATTTATTCTATGTCAATTTCCATTATTCACGAAATATTTAGTGCCTCGTGGTGAACCGTTGTGTCCTGTTAGTTTGTATGTTGTTAAATAGTTGATACAGTCCAAGAAATGTGAAACGAAGTCCGAAAAAATAAAGATCACCTTTCTTTCGTGTTGAAAGGTCCTTATAGCCAGTTAGGTGGGGTTTGTAAGAACATCCACATCTGCAGTTAGAAGTAATCAAACGTGACATAAACTTATCTGATTTCAGGGGATAACCTGCTAGCTGAGCTAGATTACAAATCTATGGTCCACGTTCGGTCGACATGTGGAAGGGTAAAAGTGAGCTTTTCAGAAATGTTGAAACATCTCACTAACATTGTAGATTCCAACTCATTTGCGAGTTTTCTGGTCATTTATCCCCGACTTAGTGGAGTCCGTAGATCAGTACCGGTATAAGGGGCACTAACTGGGACTATGCAGAAATTGTCTACCCCATGTTCTTAAATGACTGGTAAGAGCGAAGAAACCGGTTAGGTACTACCGATGAATTTTGACCATTAAGCACATACTACTTACCTTGCCACGCCTTACTATCGGTTGTGAGTGCACCACTAACTCCTCACCATCTGAACGTTGAACAGAAGAGTACGCTAAGACGGTATAAAGAAAACAAGGGTGCTAAGCTAACGCATTAAATCGTTAGCATGTATTCCGCTTTCGTCTGGAGATATACCGTCAATTGTGTTGTAAATCACATTTCCTATCGCTTATTGGTTTCGATACAAGTGATCAAAACTGCACATGTACTACCCGCCAGACAGGCTAAACTGTGTGCATTCCGACAAGGTCACGTATGCACATATGGATCGAAGACGTGTCCCAAATGTTGGACAATACGTGCGACTGTGTTGGTCTGCTTTTTTTGTCACAAAGTGCTTGGGCCGAAACAGCGCACCTACGTGTCGACCAAAGTTTGACGCATCAAACCGGGTCCAGAGGTTTTGGTTGATAAAGTCGCTGATTGATCTAACTGCCCGACATGACGATCTAGCTGTGACATTACCTATTTGGAACATCGAGTCTCCGACTCGTTTGAATCGAGTGGTTAGGATAAGAGTTACGCCATTAATTCCCTTCACCAACTCTCATCCCTTGTATACGTGTGACTGATATGAAAACAAAAACAAAGGTTAGCGAATTAAATTCAAAACGGGAAGACTGGTTTGGATTGTGAGTGATATTCAGGGCCAAACCAACAGCAGGTGGAGAGTGGTTTTGGGCACATAGAGCAGACCGCCAACGTTTGTTTAATATAATTTGACTGTAAATCGAAGCTTGTGAAGTGTTGATATTCATCGGAACAGTAAGACGTTGAACAGTGTGAATGACGGTCGAAAAGTGTCTTGTGATGTAGGACGTTGTGTTTCGTACTCGCTGAGTATCACCCCAGATATTTTAATCTATACGCTCGGTCTTGTTTCGAGTGTTTTTCTGTTCTACGAGCATAAGCGTTCACGTGATTGAAAGAAAACTGCTGGATACAGTAAGTGGTAGAATCACATAGATGTTCGTTTTATGACCGGGCCTAGGGTCAACCGATTAGCTTCTGAGAGGGGGACACATTTTAGTGCATTATAAGCCCACCTTTTTTTTACAGAAAGTTCGATATAAACTGTTTTCCGTAACACTGGCGTAACTGTTAGTTTACAGGCTTCAAAATTTTCCATTTTCTATTAGAGGTTTCCACGAAGACTTAGCGCAGAGGTCTGAACAGCACTACCTGCTCGATATCACGAAAGCTCATTTTCCTATTCAAAAATTTCCCTTCCCCGGAAAAAACTATTTTGTCAGAATGAAAAGAAATTCCGACAGCAGTCTAAAGGTAACCTCCGTCATATTCTTCTCACTCGGTTTCTACTCCGCCACGCTAATTGGTTGCCTTATAACCTTAGCTACAATTTCTGGTAACTGTCCTTTAACCGTATGATTCGAGAATATTTATGTCACCATACTCCATATATACATCCTTGTACCATTCTTACTGAAACACATTTTCAGACGGAACAAAGTGGATTTTGGGCTCGGCTTTTGATTTGGCCTTAGAACAATTAGCGGGGCTAATGGAATTATTTTGCAGCACCAGTACTTCTGTTCTGTTCATCGCAAAGCGGAAACTTCGAGTTCTGTTAAGCACTCTTTTACTGCGTTCTCCATCCGGCATATTTTCCCTGGCGTTTACAACACTGCCTGAAATATATCACTGGAGTATATTCGTGTCGCTCCATAAAACAGCTTACGATCAAATGACCTTATAAAGTCTATAGGAGAGAAACTCAAAAAGTTTTCATTGTCCTTCCCGTGCTAGTTTACTGTACACTGAAAGTTCTGTAAATCAATTAGAGTTACGTCTGATCGGGTTACCCAGCTAGGGTAAACTGTTGTTTTGTTAATGCTCGAGGGTTACCAACAAACTTTGGTTTGTCAGAGTTGTAAACCCAGATCAAGTCACCGATGTGATTCTTACCCTGTCCAATCGGGAATATGTAATAGACGTAAAACTCCAAAGAAGCGGAAACATGAGATTCAGCTTGCTCATTTTCATTTGCTAACACTACCACATACAGGGCCGAATGGGCTTCTTAAAGGCAGTTTTTAGATAACGGTTATAGTGTAACGTTCTTTGTGCCAAGTGAGTGTACGAATTCAAACCGCCAACCGGGATTATAAGTTGAATGGGATGGACTTAATATCAATTAAATAATGTGTCGTTTCATATACTCTAATGTTTGTGAACAAGGACCTCCTGGAGTATTATGGCGAACTGCAGATTGTTCCACAGCACCACTACATCAAGGTCTTAAGGTCTGTTGCATGTGTACATTATAACTATAAGTACCGTTCGTCATAAAACTGTGGAAAATTTATTCGATTGGTAGGTTAAATACACTGGCTCCGTAGACTTATTTATCGTCAACTCTTGATAACAGTCTAGTTATGATAACCCATACAGTGAATCTGATGAACAGGTGAGAATGGTGCGTAGTTTAACCTGAGACTAAGTCGGTCAAAGAAGCTGTGAGCCATAGCAATAATCGCGTGAGATAATTAGTGTCCCTACAAATCTTCGTATACGATCATGTGATTGAGGAGTGGCTTAGCTTGAGCTCGAATAAACTAGGCGTCAAAATTGCAAGCACTCAGGAAAACACAATTAATCGGTTGTAAGATATCCTCAAGAAATTTAATGCGAATGAATTCAAACAGTTTGGGCATCGTGTCTAACATGTTATTGATAAGTGGATTGAGAATAACACAACGTTATGAATAAGTTGTAATACTCAACGTTTCAGTCACCTCGGGTGGCCATTCTCAGTAGCGTTGTAGTCAAAATCTCGCATGTTGGTGTGATTTCGATTACAACACTCCTGAGGAAGGTCACCCGAGGTGGTTGAAACGTTGAGTATCACGTTATTATGTTATTCTCAATCCATTCAACAATCAATCTGATTTGCATTTCAGATGGCTCTTTTTACATCTGACTGTTTACAGTGATGGCACACTGAACTCATAATTTCGCGTTCACCTTAACCGTCATCGTCTATGCAGTACGGTTCATTTAAATGTACAGTTAATCAAAAAACACTTGCAGTTTGCTATGCGGTGTCTGTCATGGTTTAGATCTCTTAGTTGGTAATTTATGAAAATGGGTGACGTCCAGAATGGTATTGTTGACTAACTCTTCTAGAAAGCGCCTTACCTAACGTGCCTACAGGATTGCCATTCATAAATGTATTACAGTGGATCAGCAACTGTTGCCTAAATCTCGTCTTTGCGCTTCTCCACACGACCTCTTTTGGATTCCTCTTGGGTGGATACGACGGTGATCTTTCTTCATAAAAGTCCTATAAATGTATAACTATCAAGTTTGCATGATATTGAGCACTGTCACAAATTGTCAATATTTTTAACACTAATGTGCTGACCAACATTTGAACCAATTAGACATGGAGATTGCTTACGGTGCAGGTTATTAGAGACAATCCCCGCGTAACGTAAATTGCATTGGTGAGATTCCTGTCAGGCCCATTATCGAATGTAAGATTCGACTCCCTCTGTGTGTAGCAGAATCCCATGCTTCCGTTCCTGTCGAAATGCATTTGATCAGTCTTATTCGAAAAGGCTAAAAGTGGTCTGACAGATGCATAGAAGGATATTAGAAACCATACGACAGTTCGGTCGTGGGAACGCGAAGTTTTAGTGCATGGCGCACTAATTCGTTTTCCCAGGTACGAGTTTACCAAATGCAAAATGTAAAAAAGCTGTTGAGAGGAGAGACCGGATATTTATTACACGAAATATATAGAGAGTCTCTTATGGCGCTAGAAATGGCGCCGACATGTAAATCAGCTAGAGAGGCTGGAGACCACCCGTTCACGAGCGACTAAACCGAAAGTGTGTGACACACGTGTGCTTTCGGGTTCGCGCCGCAGTCACATGGCATGCAGACAAACATCGGGGCAACATGCATCATGCGAACTTTCTTAATAGCTTAGCTATTATATACAACTATTAGTTTTGGGACTATTTTACAAATCATACCGCAGGCAGACCAATGAAATCTTCAGGCCGCTACATAGTGATGCTGTAACACCGTTTTCACCAACGTCGATGGTAACAGGTTCTTCTATAATGAACTCGCCATTCAAAATACTGCGGATATTTTAGTCTCAAACTGTATTCGTACGTACTTTAAAATGAGAATGTTAGTGTTCCGTATCCTTTTCAACACGTTATCAGCATCCGATTAATTTTCATTCCTGCCTTCGTGACCTCCCCTGTGTTGCGCTCCATCAACTTATTCACTGCACTTATATATATACATACAGCCTGGCTATGAACTCCATAGGAGAGAACCATATGCGTCTTTCGACATCTTGTTCGAGAGCTGTGATAAGATCCATATTTTACCCGAGATTGATACGAAAGTGCTTGCGTTCGCTGATCTTGACTAATCTACCAGTAATCACTATTCTACGGTCATTTACACCTAACATTCCTGTAACACAGCAGGCTGACGGTTTTCCCTGGTCACTGCCTTCCGAATCGGTCAGGTCAGATTCCGTAACTAGATTGGGCCGATTCAAAATCTTCATTCTCTGCTCGTTTGTTACAACCACCAAGAAAAGCTGGAATAAAACAGCTAGATGAACAAATACACACTATGCACGCTATGCCAGTTTGTCAACAACAATAAATGAAACAATAATTTGATCTGTGCGCGATGGGCACCACAAACCACTCCGTCTATTCTTCTCTCCAATGGGCTATTGTCCACTGCTTTGGTGAGACATTCAGTCGTCACCTATCCTATAACATTAGTAGAAAGGACCATACTCAATTGTTTAGGTATAATGAAATTGTTTTGCAATTAGATCCTTTAGATGGCTCGATGAAACGCTGATCTACTATGGTCGTTTTTAAGCGTTAGAGTTACTTAAGTTGTTTCAGTTTCTCATATCGATTTAATATCAAAGTAGACATTGTGGCTCTTGTTGGTTTTTGTCCCCGTCTTTAAAATTGTCGGTATTCTTCTTCTGAGTTCCATGGGGAATCGACTCTTTTGAACAGTTCGAAATGGAATGCAGAATATAACCTGATCGCCTCGGAGTTAATAAAATCCAATCGTCAATTTTTATACTTGTTATTGTGTACTTATCATCCTTCATTTCGGCATTTCTAAGTTTACTGTGTGTTGGTCATTCTTTATTTGCAAGACATTTCTTCTAGATGTATAATGTTGAGTAGTGTGTAACTTCAGTAGTTAGCGTCCCACAAGTTCTTTCATTTTCAAACCTCACTTTTGACAACTTCTCGGAGTCGATCGATCAGTCGGCCCGTTTCACATGACCCTACTGTATAGTTTGATTATACGTGTTTCACCGACACTCCTTCAGTTACACTGAATGTTCCTTTAAATTGAAAGAAAGTATTCTGCCACAGGTGCATCATCTTTTGTAAATAGTAAATGATACAGTCGTATTTTTCTGAGTCAGAGGAAAATGGATAAGATCTACTGATGAGTAGTCGGGGATTTGATCATTTTCAAATTGAACCGCACACATAGTTGATCTCAGCTTTCGCATTCCCAAAGATATTCCAGTCAGCTTCATCTGGAAAGGAGTATTGGACTCGACTTTCTCATTTGCTAAAACTCGTTAGTAGTGTACATCCCTGATATGGAAATCTGAAATCATTGGCCCACTAGTCATCACGGTTGCTTCATGAAAGCCTGACCGGAGTTCAAACCATAGTCATGACAATGATCCACGCGACTGATGAGTACCAACAATAGCGAAACTCATATATAGTGTTTCGAATGGTTGATAATCTTCTGATTAGCCATCCAAAATAATGTTTTTAGGCCCGTCGTTTTTGGTTGATTAACCTTTAGCCAAATGTATAACATTAACATAGAACAGTGTTGTCACAGTTGTCTCAAACTCCCACAATTCATGTAAGTATTTCTGCCAGTCCCTTCGAAAAAGAAACACTAGACACGAGTTTCGTTCAATTAGTTGTGACCAGCATCAGTGTTCACCCATATCACGATTGGGTTTTGGACGTTGTTCCGCATGTTGGTGTCATAAGTTAGCTGACCTCTACATCACCGATCTCACCGAAGACTTGATTGAAGAGTCACATGCCAACTTTTAGCCATAACTGCCTGCGGATAAATTTCATTTTACTCGGTCATCTTCAAATCACTGGCATTAAAACAACTTGATATTCATCAGCGCCATGGATACTTCAATATATCTGCGGTGCTGTGTACTTGTTAATCCGATAGAAGCATAACTGTGGCTTACCATTCCAGTTTTTAAAGGTCCACGTTAAGCGTAGCTGACTAGTAGATGGACAATTCAGTCGGTTCGTCATGACCATAGTTGTGCATGAGCAGTCCTGAACACCCTACAGAATTGCTGTGTTGAGTTTCAGAGAGGACTGACCCGACCTTAGAATAAACATGTCAAAAATGAATCTTTGCCGATGAAACATCGTAATCGAAATGCCTCCGATTACCAACCATTGGGAGTGCATGATTTCAGGGGAACAGCCTGCTCTAAAAGTGAGTTGCTTTTGGTTGATACATTCTCATTTGAAGCAGTGGTTTCCGAAATAAATTTGAAAAAGGCCAGCAGTATAGCTTAAGATGTCTTGTGCACGGACATTTCGTTCGCATCTCATCTGTTACTACGGCGAAATTAATACAATCAGTTTATAGCAAGCAGGCATGGCAACAATGGTAAAGAATGCGGGCGTGATAAGCGAGGTCAGAATGATGGAGACTCAAGAACAGGACATTCAGATGACGCAATATAAAACTGATAGGGATGGTTATGTTACGAGGTCAAATAGTCATGGGCAGTTAAGTGGAAAGTGAGAGGAATGCTAATAAGTACTTTTAAACTGAACTGAAAACAAAACTGTTAGGTGGGTACATGGTAGAAAGGAAGATAAAACGTTCTGAACAATGGGAGGTCTTTGGGAATGGGATAAATTACTAAGGGAGGGATAAATTTATAACCATTTGTTTCTGGACACATAGCACCGGGTTTGTTCGACGAATGGCAACAGCCTCTGCAAATCGTAGACTTTGCTTCGTTCTGGAGCGATATATGATATGAAATGCATTATCACCACAAACTCGATGACTCGTCTCGTGTAAGTGTTTCGTGATTGCACTTCGAGCGACGCCAGTCCCGGTGGTACATAGACATTTTTGACTGTGTTCATTGATATGTGTCCCCAGTTGCCTCGATGTTCGGCCAGCGTACTTGCATCTACAAGCACAGGTGAAACCATAATTATATTTGATTGGGCGATCGAGGCCACTGGGTACTTCCTAATAGAGCTCGGTAGTTGCGTAGTTTCCACAATGAACAGCACCTTCGCGGTGTTGTAGGTCCGTCTTGTTGCGGCTGTAAGT
>LUCH01001028.1:0-42965 GCA_013368495.1 Paragonimus heterotremus
TGTGGCTTGTAGGTTGTCAAGAAATATGTCTGCTACTGAATAGCCGCGATATCAGTAGTATATTACGATCGCTGAACTCCACTGCACTAGTACGAAAGCAGAATTACACGTGATGGTCGCTCATCAGTGCGCAGATTAGCCAATAATACCTCAAACCAGTACTAGCTGGAGTTATCTGGGAGGACGCGGTTCGTCTTGTACGTAGATTCCCACAGCGGCACAGGAACGTCGTTGATTAACCAGTCGCCAAGTGTACGGAGAAGCTTCGGAGGGGTTCTTGTTGAGCAGTGACTTTGCCTGTACCATTGTGAAAATGCCTGCTTGAAGGCAGCGGGCAATTGCCAGTAATTCATCGCTATGTAGGAAAGCGTCGATATTGGACTCCATTTGGGTTATTATTGATTGGGCCAAAGCGAAAAACTACTCGGTGCGTTCAGTAGCTTGGTACTTATCATCCGACGTCATGCTTGCCTTTGAGGCGTTAGTTGGACAGACGCTTCCTGATGCTCCCTAGAGTACGGCCAGGGAAATGTGACAAGAGCCGGTGATGAAGTTCGCATCAAGTGGAGTACGACGTGCCAGCTCATCGGCAAGTCTGACAAGAGAAGCGGATTCTTGCTGAGACCAATTTGATACAGCGGCTTTCATGCAATTGAGCTTCTCGCGGTTGCGTTCAGCAAGATGCGCATGCTTCCTTTGTTGACTGCGACTAATTTTTGCTGGGAAGATGCGGTCCTAGACGGTTCAGTCAAAGAATGGAGGAGACTGAGCACCCACCTCCTGTTCTGTACCATCTCTGCGTCGATGCATACGAACATGCGCCGACCAACTAGTATTCGATTTACATATCTGGTCAAATTCTGAGCGGACGTACTCTGCTCACCTATCCCATAAAGTGGTTGGTGCCGGCGTGGAGGCGCTGGCAGTATTTTCACTTTCATCATCAAAAGCAACCAATAAGTTGAAGCCAGGTGAGTTGGTTGGTACTACCTGGAGTTGCTGGAAGCTTAGGTAGTCAAGGTTTCCACCGAGAGTGTCCAGTCGATGCCACGAGATGATGGTTCAGCTCGCCGACTTACTAGTACCACTACAACTACTCCTTTCCCTGCCAGTTTATTGCTAACCCCAACGGACTTTCACCTTCACTGGACAGCCTTCATCTGTCTCCTCAACAGCTGCTAAAAGCCCTAGTGTTTTCTCTCTATTCATCTTACTCGTCACCATTGTCAACTCATTTGTTGGTACTTGTCCTTCGCAATAACACGTCGCACGCTTATGCTATTCATTCAGCGACTGTCCATATGAAATATGACTTATCGGAAAGATCATCATCATCATCATCATCATCATAACAGCCATGAACCTGACCAAATGGTACTGTGGCTCGGGCCGGAAAGATACCTTCGCTTGAAGCCACTGTCGTGATATCTGGTGAACTGGAATTTGTAATCCCATATAAATGTTACTTTACATACGATACATTTCTAATCAGGCGATAGGCTGATAACGCAATGTCCGTAAACGAACGACAGGTAGGCTGTTTGTTTGTGTCGTGCTGCGCATCTGACATTTCATTTTCGGTAACCATAGCACGGGTTCTTAATGAGAGACTTTCAAACGGTTAACGCAAGTTGAACATACGAATGGTTGGTTTCCGAGCAAACGGGTACATCGGTAGAACCAGTGTTAGTGTTAAATAGTAGCAATACCAGGCTTACTGGTGAATGTGTTCTCAACGGAATGTGTGTTAGTTTCTGCAAGCAACACAAATTATTAGGAATACTATCCTAAGATAAAACATGTCACTCACATATGTCCACTCTTTTTGTATTCAGATATACTGTGCTTCCAGCCGGCTTTGATCAGAGACACCAGACTAAGGTATGGTTCTCGTTAGGGCTCATCAATATCTCATATCCCCGCCACGAGAAGGAATTTGAAGTTTTGTCCACACCTTTTGCAGGAGCTGTGTCAGTGACATCACGGTACCTACGACTGATCTATTACATCGCCCTAAGAGAAGGCAGGGTAGTTACCGTGTTGAATCAAATCGACACATCACCGATTTCACTCCAGTGGGTGGGTGTTGGTCATGATTAGAAACGCATAGTTCATTTTTGTCATCCATATAACTCAAACGCCACTTAGTTGGACGTAGTTTTCGCCTCCAGATGGGCTTCAATATAGCTCATTTCAAAGAGATGCAGTCGGTTCAAGATCTTTGCTTGTTAGTGATCATTACCTGTGTGTAGTTATGTCACAAGGTGGGTTTTAAGTTCAAGCCATTTTAACGTGAAGCGACTTTTTGGCCAATATGCCACTTACTCTGATCTCGCGTTCACCTCCGGAAGGGGCTGACGGACAAGTCTAACAGAATGGAAAGGATCTAGCTAACTCGAATAGTACTAAGTTTATGTATACATGAAACTTCTACTGCACTGCCGTGTTTGTCTATGACAGGTTCAGCTGGTTCCGCCGTGTTATTCATTCTTCTCAAGCAGGTCCCTAGTAGACCTACTTAATGCCTACACCAGAAATTGTTTGTTCGATCAAATATATCCTGTGATGACAACAATGGTGAAACCTGTCTTCTTACTGCTACTGTAACTCGTTCAATCAAAACTACCGAAATCTTGAGCAGCGAACAAGCAAGGCACGTTTGTGGGTTCACTGACAACTGTGAAATCACACCGGGTTTGGATTTGGAGAATAACCAATGGTTAATGAATTTGCCAACAGATGTTTACGTTAGAACTGTCCCCGACAAAAACTAAAAGCTTCTATCCTGTTGAAAACCGACACTCCTAAGTGGAATGTGCCCTGTGTATTCACGGCAAGTGTTAGATCGCATGAGTTTACTGCTATCTGGTTTGCCGGGCAATCATTATCGGTCCATCACACCCCGGGGAAACGAGTGACCCCGATTAGCAGCTTGCGCAGTGGATCAGCCAGCATGGGTGTCGAATGTTGACGTAATCAGGCCTTTGAGATCGGGACATTTGGCAATGAAATTGACGGTCGCTAACACAGTCGGTTCCTGTCAAGGTTGAATGTGTCGGTCACCACCGCCTGGCTAAGCACCTTAGCACATCCCAAGGGGAAACAGAGGACAGTTGTTTTTCAACAAATTAACGGATTGATAAGCAAAACAAATTAAGAGGATAAAAGATGTTCTGACACCAGCACATATGGCCTAGATTGTTCATAATTGGGTTTATCCTAAATTAACGCATATACTACATTTGAATAGAATAGTCAGAAGACACGAATTACGATATGAATTCATTTCGCACACTCTCGTCAGTCGTAAACGTGTGACTAGCATGAAAAAAAACCAAACAAGACTTAAATGAAACGGTCAAAAGTACAAATCAGACTGGATCATGATTTTAGATGAGACCCAACTGTGAAAAGTCAGGGCTTCGGCTGGATTCGAACCAGCGACAGAAACACCATGCCTCTACGCGGCAAGCGCTCTACCAGCTGAGCTACGAAGCCATGATTGGCACTTACGGTCAAACCCACGGTAAACAAAGGTTGACAATCAGTTGTATTTGTGCGCATAAGACCGGCTGATCAACAAAGCTTCAATGTACTTGAGAAGTTGTGAGTTGTGAGCGTTCATCAAGATCTTAAACGAAGATGCGATGTCGGCACTGTGACCTGTAGTCGATAAGTGCCTTGCAATGGATGAAGCGGCGTTTCGTCCTCGCTGCGTATCACTCATTGGCGGGTTAGAGATTGCAACTCTCAACCAATTTGGGATGTGCTCCTTGACCCTAGTTTCAAGTATCCTTTCTGTTCTACCAATGTATGTGTTTCCGCAACTGCAGGAAAATCGATAGATACAATGGCTGGGGTTTGCTTTTTGATCGGGGGTATAGGTAACCTAGTTGTTTGTGAGAGCAGGACAAGCTTTGCTGCATTATACACCCGTTTTAGCGCGGCACTAATCATCTTTCCAAAGGTGTTCACCAGACTATCTCCTTTGAAGGGGATTTTGATGTAAACATCTTTTTTGGGAACGTCCAAAGTTGTATTTTTCGCAGGAGTAAGTTTGTTCCACTTCTGGATGAAACGTTCCGGGAAATTGTTAGCACGAAGCGTTTCATACAACACGGTTTGCTCGGCTCGTAATCTGTCTTGGGAGCATATTCTTGATTCTCTGTAAAACAGTGTGGGTACTAATGACCTTTTGTATGCAACAGGATCAAAACTCAAGAAATTCATGTATTGTCCCGTCTATGTTGGCTTATGGTACACAGAACGTTCGACAGAACCGTCCGAACGGCGCCTAACCAGGATGTCCAAGAAGGGCAAACTGTTCTCACTTTCGTACTCAACTGTGACTGACAGATTTCGGTGGACTGAGTTAAACGCTTGAATCGTTTTTTCCACTTATTTCTGGTCTTGTCTAATCAAGAACATGTCGTCAACATATCGTTTGTAGAGTTTTAATTCGTCTCCAATTGGAAGTAATGCCTGTTCAACTCTGGTCATAAACACATCGGCTAAGACAGGGCCGAGTGGGCTCCCCATGGCTACACCATCTATCTGTTGAAAGCCCCTATCCAAAAAGTATAATCTCACATTTTCAGTGCATAGTAAAAGTAAACGCTTTAAATAGTCAACGGGAATTGGACGAAGAGTGGAGTTGGATAAAACGAACACTGCGAAGTCTTTCCAGAGCAGACGACCCCTGGATCAGTTGGTAGAGTCCGTATGCAACAGTGGAATGAGTTGGTGACTTAGTCCAAGTGTAGAACTTCCGAGCTCCTGACATGACTCCGTTGCTCATCGGGTCGATCGCTGGCCTTGTTCGAGCATGCTATTTCCATCGGTGTTTCGAATCTAGCCGAAGGGGAGCTTTTTCAAAATTGGATCACTTCCAAATTAACGAATCTACCACATTAGTTACTAGTATTAACAGTTAGTATCACTGAGAGTGAACGGAATAAAATATAGTCGGTCGGACACTAAATAGCAGGTCTCGTCAAACATCTGAAATAACGGTGTGATAAACTAGTAACATATGACCGTCTGTCGTTTTCGCCAGCACTGTTTATCTCAGCAATCATTTTCTGATGTGTGCTGCAGCAATATTTTGTTCGTTCTCGTCAATTACATACAATAAATAATGAAAGAATGGATACACGTATGGATTCGTATAGGCAAAATACTAGTGTGTATCTGATTAACAATGATAACTCGGTTATTGAAGCGTCTGTAATATATCTGAATAGTTTGATTTTTCTTCAGTGCACGAAGACAGGAGGTGGGCAGTCACCTATTGAGACGGATTGGTAATAGATGAATCAGCAACTGATTCAAATTTCGTGCGCGCATGAATCGACTTACAAAGGAAGTGTAGAAAACAGCTGAACTTATCCTGAAAAAATTACTGCAAGAATACTACGGCAGGGAACTGTGGAAAATAACAGGAATTTGATAAAGACGAGATAAAGAAGTAGAAAAATACCCTTTCTCAACTGCTGTACAGTAGATTACCATTTACTACTATCTACTTTCGGACATACAAATTGGGTTTCTTAGGGTGTATTGGTATCGCCTTGGAAAATGCTAAAGTGCACTCGTTCGTAGTCCGACAAACAACATGGAAAGTCTTCGTGGAATTCAATATATGATCAGGTTCCCACAAGATTTTTACCATGGCATTCACAGTCATTCCACTGTTGGTGGTCAGAAGCCACTTTGGGATATGCTTTGAGATGCTAGCCTGTAACACCTTTACTGTACGACTCACGTAGTGCAGTACGCGTGAACGGAAGAACTGATGAACGAAGTTTGATTGGACGAATGGTGGCACTGGATTCTTTTTCAGAGTTGAAGACGAGCGGGTTGTTGAATACAACACGACGAGTTTAGATAACGCATATGTGCGGCTCACTGCTGATTTCACTCTCTGTCCTGTCTAGAGTGCTTAAATATAACTTTTGAAAAGTAATTATATGCATACCAGCTTGCATGATATTGTTATGATGACTGGTTGGAAGCTTTTTGAGTTCGAATGTTTATCGATAAAGTAAATAGGGCAACCAATATGAATGAGAATGCACTCGATGAAGTTGAACTGTACGGGTTACTTTAGATGTTAACAAATGTTGCGAACCCTGTGCCACAATGTGCTTATGAACCCACGTTTGCATGCAAACGATCCAGAATTTTGAAGTGACACAATTTATCATTCAGTCTTTTTTCTATGGATCCCCCTACGAAGAATGCTGTCTACATTCTGGTAAGCCAGATATCCAAACTACGGCAGCTGACTTTTGTCTGATTTCAATAGTAGACTTAATATCTGTGAGCAAGCTGGTAAGATGTATGTACATGGGTTTCATTTGGCTGCTAAAACTGTAGATTACAAATATGTTGTCCATTTAACTCTTACAAAGAAAAAAACTTCCTTCAACTTCTTAAGAGCGACCTTAATGACGTCAGCCAACACAGACCCATGAGGCGTAACCATGGCTACATCAACTACCCGGAAAGTGAATTGTTCACAGAAAAAATGTACGTTTTCAGTGCACGGAGTAAGAATTTTGTATAAATAGAACACAAGCAGATTATGAGTGATTTGGTGTGCTATCATATAATCACAAATGACTTCAACTGCTGCGGCTCGATTTTACACATTGAATGAAATCATGTTCTTTATGGTATCGGTTAGATTACATATATTCTCAGCAAATTTAAAACTGTTCTTCAGACCATCCGTGCACAGAAAGATTCTGACAAGCTTGACAACATTTTAACTAATTCTCCTTAGTGTGATTAGATGGGTTGCAGTAGAATTCTGGATTTATGCACCTTGGGGAACTGTAGCGTTCGAACAGCATTTCGTATTTTATAATTTTCATTGTTTTTCGTATCTTTTACCTTTCCAAAGTTCACACGTACACCTGGTGTTTAAACTGCGTTAATAAAAAAATACACAGATTATCGAGGGTCATGAGCCGTGCGTTATCTCTACACTCTGTGTCGCGTATGTGCTAATTATTGAGGATTTATAAGCAAATGGAGTCAACTATCTATTTCAGTGAGTTTCTGAGATCATTTGTCTTCAAGATTATCTTTGTATACTTTGTATATCTTGGTATACTGCAGACAAAGTCTATTACTGTTAAACAAAATAGAAGTCATTTTAACCATGAGGAACTAATTCCCTAACCACATTCCTAGAATCACGTCGTAATTTCTGACTAGACAAACTACTACACTGTATGTGAGCGCCGGTTGGTTCGTCCATTCGTTTATAGTTTAGTAGGCATTAAAACGAACAATATGTTGTCCGAGAATACATTATATATATATATATATATATATATATATATATATATATATATATATATATATATATATATATACGTTTTAGTCACATTCAGGTGTATATGGAGACAAAATTGCATCAAATTAGATCATGCACAACTCGACCGACAAAACTGTGGGTTTTTCAATGTGGTCACTGGTTGGCAAACAGTGAGAAAAATGTTAGCCTGACTGATTGAGTTACGGTTGCGGCTGCATATTAGACGGATAATGGGCCACTAAACCCTGGAAGAAACTGAGAGAACCAATATTTGCCTTCATACTACAGGTAGCAGCAAACTGCCTTAGAGTTTCACGTTCTGGAAAAAACTGTGTTAAATGGAGTAGGTTTTTTCTCGAATTTTTCCGTTAATTGAAACAGTTTGTGATTAGGCCAGTTTGGAACCACACAACTGCAATTAATCGCTGGGCCCACAAAATCTATGAGGAATAAATGCGTCGTAAACCAAATCACTGCCTTTGAATTCTCCAGTGCTCGACGTCCGGTCTTGGATGAATCACACTCGCTCAGATTAAGAGTTAGGTTGATTTACTATGTCAACCAATCAAGTTCATAATTTATCCTTTTCAGTCTATCAAAGCTAAATGACCTTTTGGAAAACCTTTATGACTGACCTTATCGTTGCTATCCCTACCTAACTTTTCACGACACCGATAAGTTATAATAAACCTTTCCAATAAGGCGTTAGTGACCAAGCAGGCTGGTGGCACAGTGATTGTTTGCCGTGTAAGTCAAAACAGATTCCGTGTTCCTTAACTCAATCCAAACGAAAATAGCCTATTCTTACAACGTAATGATCACAGCACAGAACAATTGGCAATAATTTTGTACGTGTACAACATCAGTTTACGATTGTGCTGTTTTTGACCTTCCTTTTCTTACACAAACTTTTATGATGAACATCATCAACAGCCTTGATGATGCATATCATTTCCGCATATAGATTGTTTTCTTTCTGTTGCGGTACATATACATGGTGGATCGTTTAAATTTGTTTCTCACCCCCCACGCCTGGAGAGGTGATGGATCGGTGCAAAGGTACAGTTTGTCACGCAGATTTTTTTGTATCAAACTCGAACTCTTCTCCAATTGCCGGTTGTTTCCAACATAGGTTAGTAGGAAAAACTAATACTGTCCGACAGGCGCTGTCATTTTACTCCGATGTTCACTTCCGTGAGCTGTCGCACACAGGCTTATTGTTCAAACACTGAAGTTGTTGCCGCAACACAATCGCAGTACGTAACCGCAGTTTAGTCACGGCTCGGGCGCGTTTTTATTATGTCTAACTATTTAATTTTTTTCTATTCACACTGGAGGCCATACCACCCAACAGGCTAATTAACGGAGTTGGGCGAATGAATGGAGCCACCACACCGCTGAAACCACAGTCAACTGGTTGTGGGTGGGACAGAGGTGTACGTGCACTCCCAGTGAAGTTGCTGGATTGGGAACCAACAGGAACCGGCGAGTGCAAACAGAAGAAGCAAAAATACGGTATTTCCCTAAGGGATTGTGTTATCACAGTCATTTTTTAACCAATCGCTGAATAACGAAAAGCCACATTCAGTAACTAAGCCGATATACAAATGACCAAATGATTGAGTGAAACTAACTGTACGTGAAGCTAACTTTACGTGTAAATGACTCCGACGACGGTTTAAAATCGCTACTATGATTTCACCATGAGTAGGTCGGACTTGTGGGCCCTGGGTTGACTAGTTCTCTCTGTGTCCCTGTCTGTCTCTGACTTTTCTTATGTTGGGTTACGTTAGACGGCCCTTTTCTTGGTTTAGCTTGCTGGACAGTAGCCGAACGTGGCTTGGTCTGGGCGAATTAGCAAGCTGGAACCCGTTCACACTCCTGGAACAGCGTACTAAACTGGTTTTTATTTATGTGGCTTGTGATGAATAAGTGACGGTGACTACTAGGGAGTTTAATATAAAGCATGTGCGTACGCGACCGGTTACTCGTAAATCAGTTCGAGGGTTGATGAAAGAGTTTGTTGCAACGGGTAGTGTTCAGGACCTGCAAAGAATTGGTCGACCACGCACGTCAACAGATGACTGTTCTGCCAGTGTTGTTCTGTAACAAATAAAAAAGAGCGTCCCTCGGCCCGTTCAAGAATGCAACACTTCGGAGTCCACTGTACCCAAGGTACGCAAACGATACAAGTATCGGCTATACCACGTGACCCGATTACAGGAGCGTCAGTTATTGGATGTGGATAAATGCGAGTCATTTTTTCAAGTGGTATTTATCGGAAGAGGTTACATATCCGACAATGGTGACTACGTTTCGTATAACGTTGTAAACGGCACCGACAAGCGCACATCAAGAAGATGTAGCCAGTTCTAGCTAGTAATATCTAGTAATATCTACATGCGGAGTATGTTTAATCGATGAAGTGCAAAAATGGTTTCATTATTGGTAGGAGCTTCTCTAAAACTACACATTGTTATTTTAGTCGCCCTCTACCAGTATAATCTGGTTCCGGCGTTATATTTGGTGCAGCCTAACTTGCGTATGGCATTTTTCAAAACGATACAGGTTTCCAGAAAACAAAGTACCTCACTATGGACGACATTTTCGAACTAGCTGTCTACCCCCATATCAATAACGCAGCAAGTTTTCATCATCGCGGCACTCATATATGAATGAAATGAGCAAATAAAGCATGTTGACAGGAAGCGGGATAACACGACCCAATAACAAGGTCACAAAACTGAGACATGACAAGCGACGCTTATCACTTTGGTAGCGTGGCTGTAAAACGTCACGTCACAGTCCACAACTGGCTCGATAAACCTGAAAACACAGCATAACTTGCCGCAGATATTATGAGAAGACCTTTGGTTTTCTATCAGCCTTTTGGCGATTTGTGAATCTGTTTCATTTCTGAGTGCAACCTTTTTATTATCCACCGTTCACCGAAAAAATTATCATGATAACACAGTCCGTTAGGGAAATGTATTTGTTAGTTTGTCCGTTTGAACCCACCAGTGCATGTCGGTGCCAAACCCGGCGTTGCTTCTCAAGACGGATGTGAATAGCCGGGTGTTAGTGGTCATGGACGGCGGTGGTTAAAGCACTGGGAAGATAGAACCGAACGACTTGACTAGAAATGCGCGCGCATCCCCGTGTCAGCTAATCTCGTTATGATCATAGCAGTGGGTTGTGCCCGTTCGTTAACTCACCTCGGTTGGTACGTCTTTTTGTTGGATAAGCTCTTTGGTTTGGACTCCGGATTTTGTATTCGGGTCCACACTTCCGGGACAACCTATAGATGTGCACCCTACGGCGATGTTTTTCTCACGGTTCCGTCGGTCGCGTACGTACGTACCGGTGGCGCTGATCACCTGCGGGCAGTTGGAGGCGTGATCCTGTGCTATTCTGGGAGGAAATAGAAGCTACATGGTAGCATACCGAGTGAATGGCCAACCTGAGCCTCACTTGAAAGTAACGTAGTCCTCATTCCGTCAGCAGAAGCCACCAAAATTTATTGCTTAAACAGCAACAGAAATAGCTAAGTACCTTGAAAAAAATAACGCTAGTGAAAATGATCACTCGGTCGTCCTAATGTTGAATCGGAGTTTGTCGTTCGCGGATATCGTCAGAAACTAGGTGAAAATAGACCATGGAAATGAAAGAAATTCCTTGCCAAAATGATGCGTAAAAGGTAGACTGGGTAATCAGAATAGTTCATTACTCTACATTTTTCTTGCATAGGTTATCAAACTTAATGGTATCAGTTTCACATCTTACTCATGAAGATTAATGGCCCTGGGGTGTAAAACAAGTAGGTGTGGTCATAGAACCAACAGAACCGATCACTTAGGTGCCGATCTACGTATGCATTGGTCCGCCTTACCACTCAACTACAATGCGACAAAAACCACTGTGGGTTAAAACGCGTTGATATGTCAGGGAACTGTTGTGAACCACCGCAACGATACGCTAGTTCGTTCTCGATATAGTGATGCGCTTGACAGAAATCGAACTCTCCTCCTTGTAATAATTAGCATGCTCATCCGAACTCACCAGCCGACGTTGTGTGCACAAAATTGGTTGAGACAACCTATCGGGTTGCCATAGTCGTAATTACATAATAATTGGTGTGTTTGTAGGCGTGTCTAGTTTCTGTCTGTCCCTATTTGTATGATGTGTATAACTGGCATGTTTTACGTTTGCGACTGATGATAGTAAATGAAATGTTAACATATTGCAACATGTTTTCTTTCTGTTCTGATGACATAATTAACACGCAAAATCTCGGTCCCAAAAAAACTGCGACCCTCCCTGTAATTGCTCTCAAGACAAAAAAAACAGCTCTGTTTCACCCCAAAACGTGTGAGACCATGGCGAAAAATACAAAGTACTTATATGGTGTGCAGTGGCTAAAAAAACACTCCCGAATCATAAAATAGAACGACAGTTACTGAAAAAAATAGTTCGGGTCACCAATGGGCATAGAGGAATAAAAAGTCGGGCGGGTAAGAAACTAACCATAGCCAACTCCCGACCGTCTTGAACAGTTCCGCTAATTACGATTGGATCAATCGTTTTTTTTCTCGAGGGCAGAGGCGGTTTTGGACGGAAAAAATGGACGCCCTAACGGGAACATCACCTCCGTTTCGAAATCGGATGTTAAGGTCAACCTGTCAACCGGAAAACATATACCTACCGAACTCATTGTTGTAAGCGAATCATTGTACTTAATTTTAAAAAACTGCCCGTGTCTCCATTTGTTTAGTGTTGTCTCCAGCACCTACTCACCCACCTCCCTAAGTCCACCGCTAACCAAAATGTTTCCGCATTGCAGTGTGACAGATAAACATCGCTAATGTTGTCGACCACAATAGCTTGCGACAGAAGGATTGTTTGCTGAGCAACCCGACCTATAAGATTAAATTAGACTTGAATAAGGATCAATTAGCTGCACGGTGTAATCGTAACATCACAAAATATTTACAAATAAAACTGTCCAGCATGTAAATACCTCATTTTTCTATTTATTGTTCTTCCTGGACCCCCTACTAACTACTTACTCGATCCTACTACTCTCCAGTACTATGATTTAACCGTCTGTCCTCACCATTGTAACAGTGACGTTTGTGTTTGTATGTTTAATACATGAAACATTCCCTCTTAAGCAGGTACGGTTATTCACGCCCATTATTCCTTAAGTAACCTCAAGTTTGAACCTGGTTTAACTAGCCTAGGGAGACTTCCAAATCGGAAGTCAAAGACAACCTACAGTGTTCTCCACCGTTTCTTTACATGTTGTTTGAAGAACGTTTGAATTAACAGGATAATGTGTGTGCATGTGGTGTGTTTCTTTACCCGAAATTCACCGACTTTCTTAAGTTGAGACAAAATTGATGATGACCAAGTCGTGTATCAGTTACAATCTTCATCTTAGTGTATTTCAGATACAGTACTCTGAAAGAGAAGTGATTCGGGATCACGCTATCAACGACAGCTTGAAATTAGTTAATAATGCCTCGAACTTACCCATGCTCTCGTCAGTCTTTGAGTTGTCTCTGTCCCCCGCTAAAAAAACAAACTTGTGTTCACCAACAGTCTCTGTATCTAACTGCTTTCCTGCAGTTACACAGACATTTGTGTCGGCAGAACAGAAAGCAGACTACGAAACACCATGGTGAGCGATACTCAACAATCATTCGATTTCCTATTCCTTATGGAAACAGACTTAACGACCACACGTCACAAGACATTATTTCATCATCGTTGCGTCCTACTGAATACTTATGGCCCAAAATTTTTATACTATTTTGTAATGTTACTGGACAGTAGTTGACAACACTGGCTATGTGATCAAGAATACTTCACTGTCACCCTCTAGTTTTCATGAATTTACCGATGAATACCACTCATGGTTCACTACTAAGCTGAATGGCTATCGTTTCATTTGACGGTTGTTTCTGTTCTCATGCTATTTATACATTTACGGCTGAAGCGAACGTGTGAAATGTATTCATATTGTAACATGTATCTTTCAACTGTATGATCTCCAATTTGGATAATTCCTTCGAGTCATTTGAATGTGAATTGAAAAACAGTAAGACGAACGTCTGACACTATATACTGTATGTGCCACTGATAACCTTACCTAGTAACGCCACACTAATTACTTACATGTGATTCCACCGCTTTAACGCGATGTTGTTAATGGATATTTTTGTCCGATATTAAAGCAACAATAGGTGAATCCCCAATAACGATAGGAGACATACGTCGCGAGATGCTAACATTTCGTTTACTCTCTTCAGTCATGAACGCATAACACTAGACTATACAGCTTATTCATAACCTTGATCTACCGGAATGTTCTGTCTCATACGCAATCTATCAGTTCATTTGTAGTTGCAGTGACGTCTATATTGGCAGAACAGATCGGTGCCTACGACAAAGAATGGCTGAACATATGCTGAAGTGGTTGGTGCGCGCCACGACGCAACAGGCAATGACAACAGTACGATGGAGACAAAGTCCGACCTCATCCATTGCGCAGCACATGATGGAAACAGGCCACGTTGTTGTTCCCACCAAATCGTTTCAAGTATTGTTGCGCAATCGGAAACCTAAATGGCTTGCCTTCTCCGAGGGAGTGTTAATCATTACTCGCCTTCCGGTCCTGTGTGTGCATAAACTGTTGATTCACCTAGTTTGTCTACCCTGGATCTGATAACAGTTCTTGTTTCACATAAACCCAATCGTTAACTGTCTCTTTTGTTATTGCTATCCGCATGTCTTATATACTCTAATTTTTACGTTTGTTACTGTAGAAAGTAAACGAAATATTAACATCTCGCGACGTATATCTTCTTTCGTTACTGGTGGACTGGATCAAGCGAACTCAGTGTTTTAAACACATAAATCTGTTTGAAAGATTGCTATTTCGTATGAAGTCGTCTGATCGCCGTTGAGTTCCCGTAGATTTTAACTGTCAGTTAAACTTGACAGGTGCGTCTCAACACACAACAGCGGAAATTCACAACTGCTCATTACTAGTTCGAACATTGTTCGGCAGCTCGAATGCGGATGATAATTCTACCTAAACTAAGATGGTTCAGATCGCATGGTAATCGTTCGGGTCGAACAAGAAGACTGCTACGTTATTCCAAAACGGTCATGAAATCTGAACATTATTTCGTTGTGTCTGCAAATGACATTTCGTCTGGGGAGTTGTGTATTTTCGGGCATCTATTGCAAAATGTGTGAAAATACCGACCCACGAACGCAAACAATATTTTGTACCACTAATGTGTATTCACATTTTTGACAGTTGTGCAGCTATAATCCCTTTGGTGATACGGCACGTACAGCGTTGTATCCAGCTTCTGGCCTTCCTAACACTGAGACCTGTTCTTTAGTTCTGCAAGTTTGAGTCTGGCTGTACTACTCACGAAGGAATCTGTCTGGCATACAGCGGTTTGGAACGAAACTGTAGTCAACGTCATCTGAAAGATGCACATCCGAACTAACGAATAGTTTGCAAATCACACGGGTGAAAAGTAGACACCTTTGTTGTGGTAGTTGAAACTGATGCTTGGCTGGAACAGACATACACTCACGCCAATCAGCCGTTAATTTTATTCACCAACAATCGAGGGGTGCAACTACCAAACGACGGTGTGCACTGACTGATGTGACCAAACACGACCTGCAACATCAAATAACCAAACAAAGATCAGACGAACAGTATCACAGGATAAAAATCAGCATTACGAACATACTGCATGTGAAATTTTCCCCAAGGACACCAAACAAGCGAGCACATAATGTACACGGACACAGAGTAATTGGTAATTGCAGTGTTCCTTACAAACACATTCTTCATTTCTTCCAGAGCAGATTGTGTTTGGAGTACAGTTCTTGATTTGATTCCTCTGGTGAACAACTAAACACTGCTGGTGCGAATACCCTTAAGCGACATGATGGATCGTCCATCTAGGGAGGCTGACTGTGTGAAGAAATCCACTAAGTTTGCGGGTAACTTAGTTGTATATAATTCGTTTTAACATAACACACCAGTACAAACAGTCATTATGTTGTAAAGTACAACATTACCACTTGAATACATTTGTATTACGAATCTATTACTTGCGTGTCACTTAAACTTAGACCATTTTGTTTTTTTTTGTCCACATTCTAGCCTCTTGTTGAAGGCCTAATTTTACTTAGGATTCTTCAAATAATGCCTCCAATGTTGCAGCACATTTGAGCGACATTAGTCATGTTGTTTAACCCCCACGGCTCATCAAGAAAGTGTAGGGCGAGAACGATATTTTGCGATCCCCCTGAATCTCTTTTAAGCGAAGTCCGATAGCTTGCGTTTGCTGCCATCGGACACTAGCCTAAGGTCTCGGCAGCCTAACGTGCCTGCTAATTGTATGCAGGAATCGGAATCGATCACCCATGCCGTCACACTTCGATGCGATAGCATCAAGGAGGTGATATTTTGAAATGTCTGCAACGTCACTTGTCAGATTTGTAAATCCACACGACTAGATCTTCACATAGGGTCGTAGATGGTTGCGCTGAAATCAACAGCACATGAAAAATGAAAAATTGATGAGAATGGTTTACAACCCTTAGTAAGACAGGGGGTACCTATCGACGCCACAAATCTGCCAACGGAAAACACCTGTCACGAATGTAACAATGGTGACTACGGGCTTTCTGATAGTTGGGAACAGTGGTGATGTTGTTCGTAGCTCGGATTGAGGATCTGATCAAACTCCAAACTCCGCGCTCTATACTATGCACTGCAGCACTTACGCACTGATGATTTCACTTATTTCGTTATGGAACGTTTGCAACCTGAATACCTAGATTACGGGTTCGCAAGAAACTATTCGTTTAACATTCATTGTGCATATAAAACTTGGGGCTGGTCACTGGCGATTTTATTTGACTGGCAATAAGAAAATATTTAAAACCGTATAGTGCTGAGGAGATTTACAGTTGATCACAAAAGTGACTGAACACCGTTGTTGGTTTGTTTGTAGCTCACGGGTTCCATCAAAGAAAGCTTTCAGTTGAATTCCTTTGAATCGCTGGAAGTACAATGGGATGAAAGTGTTTTTTTTTGTCAAATAGAAAGAACTGTCTGATCTGACAACAAATGCAGTCATTATAATAGAGCCATAGATCGGTATTCTCAATTGAGAGGTAGTTTTGAGACTTTTACAGCTAATTACAGGAAAACATATAATCCCGGGGTCGTACTGATCACTGACGAACAGATGGTGCCTCGGAAATATCCTGGTGTACTCATAAACTGTATGTTAATTAAACCTGACAGACTACCGCCAAATTCTGGTCGGTCGCAGAACTTACAAAGAAATACGTTTACATTATATCGCAATATACGAGCGATTTTGAGATACCTTACAGACTAGTTTGTCTTGTGCCTAATGATGTCGTTTCGCGGTTGGTGGATGGCCTTTAACACGGAGGATAACATTAAAAAAGAACTCTTTTGCAAGTATTTCGTTTGAAGATTTGTTGCTGAATCGTGTGCTTCGTAAAGAACTCCGCCGCGATTCATACGCAAGTAATACCGTTGTACCAGACACTCCCAGTGGGATGGTATTAACCGACTGGTGTTTCTCTGTCATTATAGAAAACAGGAAAAATCCGGTTATTATTGTTTATCGAGACGGTGGCCTGTGACAACTTGGGACAACATGCTGGACATCATATTTTTAAAAATCTGTCCTTGTTACATGGAAACTGTAACCGCACCGATTAGTAGATCTTTCGTTACTGTATTAGTCCCTCACTCATGTTGAAACTAGCATGTAACCCGGAACCGTTCCTATAAGGGAGCAGAGTTTCAAACAATGAACAGTGGAAATATAAGCCCTTTTATTTTTCTTGAATGCAAAATCTGGTACACCGTTCTTGTCGTTGTTTATTGCAGCCAAAACATTTCGTGGTCTTCTGTAGACTTTATTGAAGTCATTGAAGTGACAGTGTTTTTTACCATTCGTTAAATGTGACTGGGTTGTTAGCCTAAAGGATACCTTCGACTTTGTGGATTCAATCGATTCAGTGAATACCGGGAATGACAACATGTTGTCCCTCGATGTAACTTCTCTATTCACTAATGTTCCATTGCAAGAAACCATTGACTATCTGTGCACTTATACCGAGAACAGACTAATATCGAAATTACAGCGGAAAATTGAAAGGACTATTGTTGTTTTGCACCTATAATGTTCAGTTTCAATTTAACGGAGTAGCAATGGGTTTATCTCTAGGTCCGCTACTCGCAGATATATTTATGGCCAAACTAGAGACCACTGAACTCAATCACACTGTACCTAAGTACGAATTCCACAAGCGCTGTGTGGATGATATTTTCTGTCTTGTTCCAAACGATTATGATCCACAGATCCTACTAGATGAGTTCAACGAAGCACAACCGAATATAATGTTCACCGTTGAGCTAAAACAACATAACAGACTCTCATTCCTGGATGTCGCGTTGCTTCGTCGATCAGAGGGAACAACTGAAAGATCCGTTCATAGAAAAAATACGTGAACGGGTCAATACACACATTTTCACAGTTTTGTCCCGTTGAAATACAAGAGAAATATGGTAGGTTGCCTGTTGAACAGAGCGCACCGGACACTGCAGGAGAAAGTAAGATATTTACAGAAACTGTTGTAACTTGATATGCGGCCTACGAGCGCGTAAAATAGACAACGGAATAATGGTTAGCGGGACGATAGATATCGGAACGACGTCCAACGGTTCTGAACGACGGACTACGTAATATGCAAGAATAACACGAATCTTCCCGGCCAACCCAACCACTTGAGGCTAACGAACGAACACAGAGAAAAGACTGGCCTCCGGACAGAGCTACTTTATTGATCGCAGCTGTCGCATTCCCATAGACTTTCCAGTCGGCCCCTTTCGAAAACAAGCATTAGACTCAAGTTTCGCTCTCATTAGAGCTCGTCAGTAGTGTAAATCATCGCCACTGCCGGGACTTGAACCACGGACACGCTGTTCATGAGGCAACCGTGTTTACCACTGCGCCATTGACCTCACATTAGGCACGACCGGATTATCATATGTGAACGCTCAACCACTTTCGCTTGTGACTAATGATCAGGTTGCCCGATCGCCTCGAGAGGAGACACGGTTACTGTCTGTTAACTCCAATCGATGACCCCTCGATTAGGACTTCTCTCCAAGATGAAATCACAGAGATAATTGACTTGTTGAGCGAGATTTGATTACTGACGAGCCCTAATGAGAGCGAAACTCGAGTCTAGTGCTTGTTTTCGAAAGGGGTCGACTGGAAAGTCTATGGGAATGCGACAGCTGCGATCAAGTGTGGGTGATGTTCAACTTGAAATAAACCAAATCCCCTACCACTCACCAGAGCTACTTTATGTCACACAATCCGAAGACAGGACGGTCACAAACTAGACCACATTTAAAGGGTTTGCGACCAATGAGAAAACAGGGACAGAAGTGGACCAGACAAAGATCCAGACAGTAGCTTGACGTCCCAATTAAAAGTACGTGCGTGTGTGCGAGGCGCCAGACATTGGCATAAAGGTTGAGAACGCACGTGATGGGTGAAGTGGCGCATGACCGTGCCGACTATGAAGGTCACTACAGTCAGTAGTGAGTTAGGCCACTGCGATGGCAAATAAAACGGTATTTTCGGGGAATTTAGTTGTTCCCCGACAGAAACTCTCACTGGAAGTGGATACCGTGAGAGATCTATATGTAAAAATCTGCACTGTGGTACGAAATTTGAACTCGTCCTGACAGCCCGGAGAAAGCCGGTTTTCAGCTGTCTCTCATATAGAGGTGAGGTTATTAGTGAACTAATTAGCTGTAGACCTTCAAACGCGGTGGAGAGCGCCTATTCCATAACGATAATTATCGTGTCGTTCGACACCTGCTCGGTACTGGTGCCACGCCTTAAGGATAGTTTGCTCGAGTTCTCTTCGTTTTTCCGTATCTACTCTCTCACCTGTTGTTGTCAAGCCGGTTAGGTTGGGAGGACCACAATGCGGCTATCTTACACGATCCGTGAACACCTACCGAAACGGCTTTGCAATGGTTCGCGAAGGTCAATTTTCAGTGCGCTTCGTTCCCACTTACCCTACACTGGCGATCGAATAAATTCAAATGAAGCGTTCTGAATCATCTAGAGGGTTCGCCAATCCTGCTCCAGAGCTGTCAGAGTGTGACTGTTGTCAACGCTCGAGGCTATTGCTATCAGACTCCACAACTCCTGCCTATGTGCCAAAAAAATTGTACAAACCCTCCACTTCTGGGCAGTCATTCCACATCCACTTGAAACCCGCGCAAGCGTGTACCGTTTGACACTAATGAACGCATTTCTCATGATGGGCGCGTGTACCACTTCAACAAATTCACCAACACGCCCACCCCACTTCCAGTAGACTGTAATCCGTACCACTTCTGTGATTTTTAATGACCTATGTGACTCGTTATGGTTTTTCATACATCACTCGTACTTACCCTATGTAATTGTAGAGGCCTGATAAGAAGTACCGAAGGAAACAAAACTGACTTTTTATGAGAAGTCTGGAGAAGATTGAAACAATCAAAAGATCTAATGCCGGTGAAGCAACTTAACGAGTATGCTAGGTTTAGTACCAGAATCGGAGAAGCGAAGGCTGTTGTAAGATTTCTCACTGACTGCAGTGACAGTAAGGAGTTCCCTAAGTTTTAGTGGACTATTTTGCATCGTTGCAAACTCGCCACCCTCTGCTGAGACCCTACGAAGTCATGCTACAAACGAAAGAGACTCATGGTCATCAAAATTAACGCGTAATCGGTCTCAGCGTGTGAATACAGTCGAGACGCTCCCCGAGGAGGACAGGAAGTTGTTTGAACAGTACGTACAGGTAGAAGTGCAAAAGCAAGCAGACATTATGAAGAAAAAATTGCTGTCTAGTTTGAATCCAGTCAGGCCGCAAGCTGAGTTTCCAACAGAACCAGAACGGTATGTTCACAACTATTCCTCTATAATGCTAAGCCGTACTATTGTTGGAAGCGCGATGACTTGGCCCAGAATTTCGTCATTCAGAGTCTAAATGTAACCGCTTAGACATAAAAGTTCAATTTAAAAATTTACATGCGCAACTAAGTGGACTAGTTCCTTCATCAGAAGTTAATGCTGAACACTGTAAGTCTGCTCTTGTGAATGCTTACTACACTTATCTGAGTAGCAAAGTACCGAGGTTCAGTTTATTGAAGCATGAACACTTAGATGCTATAGGAGAGTTGCAATCCAACCAGAATATTTTAATCATGAAGGCTGACAAAGGAACGGGAATAGTTCTACTTGACAAAACTGATTACTTTATCATAATGTCATCGATTCTGTCAGGTAACTCAAAGTTTCATAAAACGGAAAAGATAACGATAGAACGACAACGATAAAGAAAAGCTTATCCACGTTACTCCGTCAACTGAAACAAGCAGACGTTATCGATGTTTCAACTTTCGAGCGTATCAGACCTACGGAAACGGTCAGTCCACGTTTGTACGGTCTTCCCAAAGTTCATAAAGACGGAGTGCCATTAAGACCGACCCTATACATGTACAATTCGCCGTATCATGTTTTAGCAAAATGGTTAATGGAGATATTAGAATCGATCAAATCACCGGACTAACTACAAACGACAGGCATCGTGAACTATAAACATGGGCGTCAGTTTAACATCCAGGTTTTTGTTCTCACACATTGCCAAACGATTCGAACTGGGAATTACTACTGTCAAGTTTGCTGACAGAGACACTGATATGAACAATCATGTAGCGCAGTGGCGACCATAAAGGACTCCGTCTTAGTGGTGGTCGTTCTGGCGAGGACGTGCACTGAAGAAGCGGCAATTGTGGGGGTCGCAAGTTGTCTCATGTTCCTTTCAAAGTTTATACTGTTTTTCGCTTAGGAGATCGCAATGGAAAAGTGTAATTTGTGGGAAAAGGTAGTGTAATGAGGTTGGACCGGAGCAGTTTCCTGATTGGAGAACGTTCAAATAATCAGTGTTCGGGCACAAGCTGCTGCAGACGGAATTGTCGGCCGGCCCCAGTCAGTCAAAAACCGTCGTCAGCTGCTGCACCGAATTTGTTTGTAAAAAGTGGAGGTTAAAACAAGCTGTTTGAATGCTCGTCACATTTGAACAATTGAGTTACTCGATGCGAGGTCGTGGAACGAAGTAACAAACTGGCTAATCAAAACGCAAGAACGCTTGTCGTTCAAGAGCACTCGTAAATGTTGTTGTTCCTCTATAGACGGAATGCTGTTTTGCCAGTAAATTGAGATTGCTTTGTGTTGCTCGAACTGTTGCTGTGGTCCCCACGATTCGGTAGCACAGCTTGCAAAAGGCAGCTGAAACGAGCTGTCAACGTGCACGGCGGCTCAAAAGACGTCTGTTCTGTTAAAAATCTGGACTCAGGATTTGATGTGGGCATAAGATCTCACACCAGCATGGCGCGGGTTTCGGACAGGCTCGTTTCCCACGTCGCATTGGCTCATGTTTGATCGGTCGACCAGCCACCGGCTGTTCATATCAGCTTCGATGCCGGGCTTGCGCGACGGCTCGCACGACCCGGGTTCCAATGCTTTGGACTTACATGGAGTGCACACAACCGTTGGCCCATCAGTCGATGAGCTCTGGTGTGCGGGACGCCATCACTCCAGCCTGTCCGGAATCAGGGACATTTTTCAGGCGCGCCGGCTTGAGTGTGGTCAGGCCTTCGGGTAAGTCTTGTGTTGGAACAACAAGGCCAGCGATCTGCTAGCCCCGCTGTCCCGTAAATCGATTTGGATGTCTGAGTGTAAAAGACACATGTCAGAACTTGATAATTGTGTTTCACTCCTATCTTGAGAAAGTTGTTTGAACAAGAAGGCCGATTAGTATCCATTGATGCACCTGAATCGAATGAGATGTGCTACCATGTGGCGTGAAACACATCGATAGTGCGCCAAATGTGTCTAGGCAGTGAGTGACGCGTCCAGCCCATAGTGGGGCTGTTTATCGTGCTACCATGATGACGTTGGAAAATCGAAACGGGTGGAGTCGATACCGTTTGATTAGTCTACTTGAGGGTCAGTTTTTATCCAAAGCGAAATTATAATCGTTAGGCCGTTTCAAAAGTTGTGTGAACCATTAAATAACCAATCGGCCTAGCGACCGAGTTCGACCCAGTTCGGCCTCGCTAATGCTGACCATCGTATACTCGAGACATGCACCTTAGTATTCGCATAGTATATTCATTCTACGTAAATCTGAGGCGCTTTTGAACTGAACAGCTCGGAAATATCTGAACACCCGTACAATTAAATAGACGTATTTCAGATCAATTTCCTGACTGCCTCCTCACGTGTGGATGACCATTACGTAATTCCCTATTGTAAGGAGGTTATTCCGGGACA
This sequence comes from Paragonimus heterotremus, assembly GCA_013368495.1. Lineage (NCBI taxonomy): Eukaryota > Metazoa > Platyhelminthes > Trematoda > Plagiorchiida > Troglotrematidae > Paragonimus > Paragonimus heterotremus. Next base: position 22,819 of record LUCH01001028.1, read on the forward strand.
CTTTCACGACTGGTTCATTTTAATCATTTTCGTTGAGACAATTTGTCTAGAATCAACCGGTAAAAGACCTTTGTGTGATTTCTCTTGCACGCTGCGGTTACTTCTATCATGTGGTAGCAAGTTGTTGACTATCCCAAATTTCTCGCCCAGCTCTCTAGGCTAGAAAATTTTAAATGTCGACGTTGTTTTGTTACTGATAACCTCCACATTATTTCCATGATCAACTGACGACCAATTCTTCACGAAAAAACATTGATTGACCTCAAAAATGGGAATACAGTTCTGTCCAATGATGAGGGAAAAATAGTTCTTTAAAAAATCCTCCCACGCAATAGTGAATTGTGACCTGCGATAATCTAGACAGAAAGTCTAAATTTGCACAATAGTAGCACCACGTGACTCAGGCAGAAATCGTATCGCTCGTGTTTACAGCTTGTATTATCATCTGCGTTGATCACCCTAGTGGTTCAAACACAAGGCAGTGGTTTTCATACACCGCTTCATAATATCTTTATGCGTCTGTGGTCAGTCTGTGGGATAATCATTCGGCATTCAACCTTATCGTGCTATATGCAGTTACTCCTTCACACACAAAATGAGACAAAAATCCCTCTTTGGCAGAATGCAATACATCACAGTTAAACGACTTCGAAAATCATGTCACTTACTTTTTGGATAGTACACAAACATTTACTGTATGATGTGGGACTGACGCATTGAGTTGATCAAGAGGCTATGTGTTTGTAGCTCGGTCACAGATTTTCTTCTGACCCACACGTAGTTTTAATACATTAATGGAGATAAAGAACGATGATAACTTGTGCCTCTTATCGTACAACCGTGTAGTTCATAGTATGTGGAATACACGTGGAATTTGAAAGAGAGGTGATCAGGACGAAACAGTTGTAGTCAACCACAATGAATAGGCAAGCAAACGAAGGGAGATTGATCCAAATGAAAATGGTCAAACGCACGCAGGTATATACAGCCAAATCTGTGACGTGAACTCTGGGAACATGCGTTCAAGAGGAGGACTCTTAAATTCGGACTGGGACGTTTGTAGCTTCTCAACGGCCTATGGTAACCCGTTGTGGTCATAAAACTCTGTCGAGGCTATTTTTCATACTTTTGCTTAATCCATTCATTCGTTCTGAGAAATGGTTATTGTTGGTTTGTTACCGAAAGGTGGTGCGATTAATACCGGTTTCAACCGATGTACATTGTTGAAATTAACCACACTAGCTTGTGCTCCTGAATATATGGAATACCAAAGATATATCATCTCTGCGTACGATCGCTGCTAACTGGCAAAAGTGAAGTCACTGGTGACTGGTAGGGGATATTGGTTTTCATATAGATTGCATACCACTTACAATTGATCGTAGCTGTCGCATTCTCACAGACTTTCAAGTTGGTCCCTTTCGAAAACAAGCACTAGACTCGAGTTTCGCTCTCATTAGAGCTCGTCAGTAGTGCATATCCCTGCCGCGGCCGGGACTAGAACTCCGACCATACTTTCACAAGGCAACCTTGTTGACCACTGTGCCAATGACCTCATATTAGGCACGACCAAATCATCATATGTAAACACTCAGCTCCATTCGCTTGTGAGTAATGATCAGGTTGCCCGATCCCCTCGAGGGAAGACACAGCAACCGTCCTGTTAACTCCAGTCGATGACCCCGGGACTAGGACGTTTCCACATGTTGAAATCACAGAAATAATTATCTTATTGAACAACATTTTAATTACTGGTGAGCAGGATTACTCACCAGTGGCTATCGTATAACAGAAGCGCGCGTGATCACGTTAATTTACATATTTCTATGCCACTTTTATCCAACCGTTACCACGTATTATGTTGACCGTTTGGGGTCCTCGATCAACCTTAGAATGTAATATTTCCTCTTACAACGAAGAAGTTTTGCGTGAGATCACTACAAGTTTATTGACAGCTTTGGCGTACATTGTGTTAGATTATCAAAAAGCATACCGTACCTACCTTGCCAGGAAATAAACTTGAAAGGACAAGCTGATAGCTGTGTATTTGTTGTAAACCCTCCTAAACGATACACTGTTCCGTTCTCGATATAGTGGTGCGCTTAATACGAATCAGATTCTCGCCCCGGTACTAATCAACACGAAAATGTCGGTCCAGAAAATGCCGCAACTGTCCAGCGATTTGGTTCCCAATATTAGCCAAAAGTCGCGTACAAAAGAAACCGCTTTGTTCCGCCCCAACGCGTGTACGACAAAGGCGACACTTACAAAGTATTTGTATGGTGCGTAATTACCAAGCGTTCCCAAGACATCAAAGAGAACAGTTACCGGAAAAAAAGGAGCTAGGATCGATAATGAGCATAACAGTAAAGAAAGTCTCGACCGATTTGAGCAGTTCCGTTAATTATGACTGAGTCAATCGTTTTTCTTCTTTCTCAGGACGGAGGTGGTTTGGGAGGGTAACCGAATGGATGCCCCAACAGTATTGCAAGAGTTTTGTTCGAGCTGATTTCGTTGCATCTTATCAAATACATACTGCAGAAATGAGAATGGTGGTGCCAAAACTGAGGACTACTTTAGCCGTGTAGAAAACTCGGAAACTGATCGATTTCTCAAGAGTACACAGACATTGTTGCCCTTGAAAGAAAGTCGAGTGAATGCAGCCTTGGATTCAGCCACATGGACTGATTGGTTGTTGACCAGTGGTTTGCTGAATCGACTTATAAACTACTGTGGGTTACCGTTCAATTTTAACATGTATTCAAGATGATGCTACTCTTCGTCGATTGCGTCAGCTGTACAAATTTTACTGACGTGATCGGATAAAGTCCTTACTAAACGCCATTTGTGGTGAACTGCGACAAAACTACCGTAGTGCAAGTGTAATGAGGATGAGCTGTAGTAGAACCAGAGCATATATTTTGACATCGAACAAGCCGCAGGAAAAATGCAGGAAGAAACATCGGAGTGCAGTATCGCCCAAAATTGTCCTTGCTACGTAAAGAAACTGAGCATTGGCGTCTGTGGCAACCAACACGGTTTGTGCCGAGTACCGTGTGTAAATGAGAGATTTTGTTTGTGGTTCTGTTTAACCGCTGAACTCATGTGTGGCTTATTCGAATAAATAACGCTTGTGCCATCCGCGTTCTTGGCTGACAACACATATACTTCCCTCTTCAGGTACACTTTCGCTAGACTGGGCGTCTTACGATGCTGTCAGCTTTGCATTCGATCAGTTCTTCTAGGAACGACAGACAGTGGTCCTTTTATAACTCCAGCGTAAATCGTAGATTCTTGTGATCACAACTTAGTTCTTTGATTAACATATCGACACGTTGTTTACCGTCCGTGATGACGATAACGTCGTCCACATACCTTCGATGGACCGCGCTCACTGTGATCTGTCGATCCACTTTGCTTACTATGTGGACAACGAAAATGTCCGCGAGGATTGGAACTGGAGGACTTCCCGTAGCCACTTCATCGATCTGTTTGAAACTTTTCTCTTGAAATTAGAACTGAACATCCGTTGTGCACAGGTATAACGGATGTTCTCATTCAGACAGCTGGTAGGAAACGAGGTCCCGTTAGAACTTATGTAGTCACAAAAATCGCACAGTTTTATTTACGGGCACATCAGTGAACAGTGATTCAAGATCCAACTCGGTTGTCAGTCTTCAGCTGATATTAACTTTCGAAAACATATCAGCCAGTTCGAAGCTGTCCTCTAGAGCATATTTAGTTAGCGATCGCTTGGCTAGTCCTAACATTTTAACAAGACACTTCACAAGTTTGTGCTGGGGTGAGTTGCACATCGACAAAATTGACCTCATCGGGACATCCGGTTTGTGAGTTTAGACATATGTTAGATGAATCCAAACAGTTTCTTAATCTAACAAGTTTTGAATATAGTTAATTTCTTCTATACAAATCCGAATAAACAACCCTTGTGCCATCTGCGTACTTGGCAGTATTAAGTTTTCACTCTGTTCGTGTCATCATGATCGTCGTAACAGCCATGAGCCTGACCAAAAGGTACTGTGGCTCGGGCCGCCGCTCACCTCAACAGTGACGTTGAATATCCTAAAAGGAAAACGTCACTGAGAAAGTCAAAAGTTAATAACAGGAAACTAAAAGGATGAACTAGAAATTTTATGGATACAGATACGCCATTGACTGCGGCACACCGTCATCTCGGATAGCATCTCTAACCCGCGGTTGGAATGATCACAAGGACCCCATTCAAACAGTTGACACCTACCCACTTTGCTCAATGGAACAGTCACGGTCTTTTGTTGGTTGACCACAACGAGATTTTACCCAACTGTTGGTGGTCTCAGCATATAATGCCCGGTACAGTAAACGATCAGATGGCATACGGAGTACGTGACCCAACCATCGCAAGCTATGCACCGTGAGTAGTTGTCCAGTTGATCGCGCATCCCGAGCGTACCGGAATACGCACCGGCGAACGGCCACATTGCTCACGCGATCAGTCCATTTATTATGGACTAATTGGCGGAGACGACCATAGTCAAACACAGCAAGTCTGTTGATATCTACATTGTGAACTGTCCAAGTTTCCAAATCATAAAGCAAAATGGAACGTACACAAGCATTATATACCCCCTCTTTCACTGACAACCGGACGTCTATTCAACGCCACAAACTACGCAGGTTGGCTAAGGCAACTCATGCCTTTGCTATCCTCGCCGATACCTCATCAGCAATATCACAACCTGACGAGACAGTCCTACCCACATATGTGGAAATGTCCACAGTCTGGAGAGGATTACCTGCAATGAGGAAAGGAGGAGCGGAAATGCCCCAATCTTGAAACAGCACTTTACATTTTGAAATTGCGAAGTGCATTCCATACAAACCAGCCCGGTCACTCACCTTGTTCAGCACAATCCACATGTTTTCGGCTGAGAAACTAAGTAAGGCAATGTCCTCCGCATACTCCAGATCGGTCAATCTAGCGCCAAGAAGAAGCTCAACACCAAGCTCACTGGGTTCGCGAAGCGCACCATCCAAAATGTGGCCCATTACAAAACTGAACAGGAATGAGAAAATCGGACACTCCTGATGAACACCAATAGAAGTGGTGAACGCCCGACACAATTGTCCATAAACTCTCATCCTGCTTGCGGAGTGAACATACAGTGATCTCAGTAGATTCACGGATTTCCATGGTACTCCCTTGCGAAGGAGACAGCTTCAGAGAACGTTGAGGGCAACTAAATCGAAAGCAGCCTTTAGATCCAGAAAGACCACGACTATCGGCTGTCTGTAACAGTGCCGATGTTCCGATATCAGTCGTAAGATAAAAATATGATCAATGCGCCCTCGACCGAATCGGAATCTTGCTTGTTTTTCATGTATCTGACTTTCTCTGGGCTTAGTTAGCCGACGTAAAATGGGGCCAGTGAGTAACTTGGACGCAAATGACACCAAACTGATGCCTCTGTGATTGTCACATAGACTGATCGTGTAGCTCACCAGGAACTGACACAACGGTAACAACCTTTCCCTCTGAATGTACGTCCTCGTGCCCCTAGCTCTCCATATAACCTGCCTTTGAACGGTTCCACTGACAACCATATTTGGTGTACATAAGAGTGACAAATCTGTATATCTTCCCCCTGTATGAAAGAATAAAGTGGAGCCGTACATCGCAGACGGAAAACTTTACAGTGAAATCGTCCACATTTTTCTCGGGTTTCGTCTGATTCTATTTTTTGTGCCGATGCACATTTTGTAGACGGACTCAGTTCTTCAATGTTTTGGTGTCATCATTGCAAATCTGCATTCTCAAATTCGTAATAATTAGTGATCCGTGAACATCTGGTCTTGACAACACAGGACGAAACGTAAACCCTTGCAAAACGTCACTGTTGACAAGAAGCCAGCCTGGCAACTGTCCATCCAACTTTATATGTGGTTTACAATGAATTAACTAGTCCTGTGCCCATCTAAACAGAGATACTTCAGGTCATAGTGGTGGAACTATCGTAGCAAGATTGAGTGACCAACTTTATTTTGAAAAAAACTTTGAAACATTTGAGCTAAACCACATCAGTAGGCGATCCTATGTGATCAGCCTTGTTCTAAAGCTCGCAGGCAGTCGGCAGTTTCTTGAAGCACACACATCTCTTACGGAATCCATGCTGTCTGTTATGGACGAGTTCAGAGCTTATCATCTTAACCCCGATGGGATGTGGTGTTCTCACAATCTGGCACAGCCATTTTCGCAGCACGACGCGACACAATTCAGTGCCAATCGCTCGGAACGATTCGACGACAGCTAATCAAGAATGTTCTGATTACTTTGATGCCCTTGGTCCGATAACCGCAAACAACTGAGCTCTCCGCGACTCATAAATCACCAGACTACAATGTGGCTGGCAGATGTCTTCTGTTTCCTAACCAATGGGTTTAAGTATTGCCACCTCCAAACTGCTTGCAATCTGAACTGAAGTAAAGCTGTATTCACAACTATTAGGTCGCGTTCGGGTTAGTTCAGTTAGTACTGTTAGTTTACCAAGCCGTAATGTAACGGTGAGTTGCTCGGTAAGCTGACAATTTGGCAACTAGTGGATTCCAGCAATCTATCGATAGATCGTAAGTTAGCCTTATCCCCACGTTCGAAATAGGACCGACGGTAAGTTCTTTACAGGTCTTCGGTAGACTATCACCTGATAACTGTTGGTTGAAAATATAAATTAGGGGTGGAACTCATCCACCTACACAATTTTCAAGGAAAAGGAAGATACCGTTTCCGCTCAAGATGATTCGTATAGCAAAAGCTCACAGTAATGTCCACGTACGGCAGTGATATTTAAGATATTACAAGTTTTTCATTAGTTCACGAGTTCATTGATGAGTAGTCGGGGATTTGGTTAATTTCAAGTTGAACATCACCCACAATTGATCGCAGCTGTCGCATTCCCATAGACTTTCCAGTCGGCCCCGTTCGAAAACAAGCACTAGACTCGAGTTTCGCTCTCATTAGAGCTCGTCAGTAGTGTAAATCATCGCCACTGCCGGGACTTGAACCACGGACACGCTGTTCATGAGGCAACCGTGTTTACCACTGCGCCATTGACCTCACATTAGGCACGACCGGATTATCATATGTGAACGCTCAACCACTTTCGCTTGTGAGTGTGAGGAAGTCCTAATCGCGGGGTTATCGATTGGAGTTAACAGACAGTAACCGTGTCTCCATTTCGAGACGATCGGGCAACCTGATCATTAGTCACAAGCGAAAGTGGTTGAGTGTTCACATATGATAATCCGGTCGTGCCTAACGTGAGGTCAATGGCGCAGTGGTTAACACGGTTGCCTCATGAACAGCGTGTCCGTGGTTCAAGTCCCGGCAGTGGCGATGATTTACACTACTGACGAGCTCTAATGAGAGCGAAACTCGAGTCTAGTGCTTGTTTTCGAAAGGGGCCGACTGGAAAGTTCAAGAGTTGTTGTGAACGGGCAGTCATGGTCATTTACGTACAGTCTTCTAAAAGTACTGGCGGCCTATACCTTAGTGTGGAATAAGGTCAAAGCACACAGCGGATAGAATGCGGGCAACACGGGCAACAGGATGAGTCATCGCCTAACGAGATCGGACCAACGGACGAGAAATGACAAGCGGAAAACCTCCGACAGAAGGCGTTGGTCACACACACAAACCTGGCAGAAGTGCACACGACGTGTGAGCGGGAACTGTGGATGTATTGTGGACAGGAATTCCGGTGGCATGGCAACCAGTGAGTTGGACAGAATAGATTGTGCTTTATTGGACGTCTTTTCGCTACAATATAACTAAATCCCAAAATCCATGTTCACTGTGACTAACTGGGGTTGCAATTTCTGTGTCATCACTCTTATCGGGTTCGTTGGTGTAAACATCATCAGAGCAGGAGTGCTTTTAACTGACCTATCAATTAATGTGGTAATAAACGTGCTGAACTAGCCCAACTTCCAAATCTCTCTCAAAAGATTCTTGACCAGGTAAAGATGATATAATACACAAATAATTTGTGAACTCAAGTTTCGGGCTATCATAATGACCACGAGTAAATCACAGAATTCGCCCATCACGATAGTTAAGAATGCCACGTTGATTCGCCTGTCATACAAGCGTGATGTCGCAACAAAGACGCGCAAATCTCAACTTTATCAAACCCCCTTACGCAAATTCCAAGCAGACATCGTAGGTAGCTGGCTCGCTAGTCGCCCGTATTGACAGTGAACCAGAAAATTGAACCACATGCTTTTGATGACTCCACACTTCGTGTACACATTAGCATACAGTTGATCAGACGATCGGACATTTTGTCCAAAAGAAGCAATCAACATCGTTCGGTCTGACTCGGTCTGATTTGAGCATATCCACCCTTGTTGCAGATCTGACCGATATAGGCAGCCGAATAACCCCCCACGCAAGTTTTCCGTGTTCCCCACACAGTTACAGTAACCCGCCCAAACCGCTCGGAGATTGACCACTGCTAAATCGATTGCTGTTAGGCTGCGAAGCCTGATTCTTTGATCAACAAAGAAGTTTGCACAAGACCGATAATTGCCATAGCCAAAGGTCACGTCATTAGCTCTCATTCGTATTCGCATGGATGACGTGTTGTGTGAAAATACTGTCCATTCGTCAGCAGTATTGATTACTCGACATTTGATTGATCAAGTCGTAGTTAGAATTGCGTAAAGGTCACCTGACTTGTTCTGCTAACTTGACATGGTACACGGGCGTGGTCATGGTATCGATTCACGAGGCACACAACTGTTATTGGTGAAGGGAGGAATGTGACGACTGACACCTGCCAGTGATATCCCAACATATTGTTTTAATCTTTGAGCATATGTGACAGTATTAATATGATGCGGAGTTATCGAGAAAATTTAACAGTCATTGTGTTTACCGTAAAACTGACGATTCTTGCGAAGTTAGAACCCCCAAAAACAATGTGGTTTTCAAGGGGTTAAGTAGTTATGCGAATTTCAGAAGCAAGCCTGCAGCCTGATCGATTTTTTCTCATTACATGCATGAGACACGCCCACGATTATCTGGGCGTGGCTTCACAGGGCATGTACTCGTTCGAAGGCCACGCTCCTCTAACTTCCCTCTTTGAACCAGGTTGACACAACCTGTTCATACCAAAGTAAAAAATATCATCGCAACATCACTGGTCTGTCGACTTTTTTGATGACCAGATCAGCACCACACGACGCGCAGTGGGCCGACAAACGAGTAAATGACCAACCATACTTTGAAGTTGAAAACGTGGTGCATATGAGGTGGCACAGACGGACCCAGTAGAGTTTGGTTTTGTGATCGGTAATGAGTTGTTGGCAAAAGATAACTCAATGATTCCAACTAAGCTGCAAGATTTAGTAGTTGGCTGATTCTCTTAGATGAAAACCAGTAATCTAACCAAGATTCACACGTTTCAGTTAGTCCTGTGATGGAACTGGAGCTGTCGGAATCCAATTCTGTTCAGTACTTTTACAACTAAGGCCCGAACAGTAGCGAGCTTTTGCGTCAACTACTAACCTGTGGTTATTTGTTGACGTATCTTTGACGGTCCACTTCAGCTCCCAAGTTGTGACTCGTTTTGACATTTTCGCTTTGAATCTATGGCCAATCAGACGACCACGACTTGTTCATTTCTTGGGCACACTGTATTACTTGTCACTACTTTTTCAGAATGACGTCCTCAGAGTTGTCACAGGAAACAACGTAGCTCGAAGCGGCAAAATACACTCTTTACTTGAGGCCATACTGCAAAAATACTGTTCATAATGGTTTCAACGTCAAGTCTGTCATACTAAATCAGATCATCAGTATAGCAAAGTTAACGTTCCACTACGCATCAAAGTTATGTACAAACGCTAACAAATACCACGTAAAGTAGACGTATAATATGACAAGATTGATTAACGCGGGCTGCCTGAAAAGTCTTTCCAAGAGTATTCACAAACGCGGTGGACCCGGAACCAAAGACCCCTAAGAAATGGAGCAGAATAACTGCTATTCTGTGCAGGAAAGAAGCATTCAAATATAGCCATTCGGTTTTGAGTGGGTAAAAACAGACTTTGAAATAGGAATGTTGGGTTGTTGGGAGAACCGATAAGTCCATGCGTATAAGTAAATGCCAGTGTTGATCACGGATTTACATTAGACAGACTATATTAGGACTATGAATTCGAATTCGTGTGTGACGGATTTTCTGTTAGGCCAATTTGGAATACGCTTGAAATAAGAATGTATCGTTTTTCTTCGACGTATGCTATCAATACACTGAAAGTAAACGGTTATTGGGTCGTGCGCTTATTCATATACTCCACTTACACGTTTCTTGAGCAAATCCACTTGTTTGCTTATAGCTGGCAGTCAGTCAGAAGTTTTACAATGTCAGCAGTCTTTTAGAGCATATCGTGCAAACAATTTTGCGATGAGTTTTAGTTCAATCATATTGAAAATAAATGATCAAGTTTTGTGAAACTTTAAACATTATTCGAAATCATTTTCATAACTGTCAAAATCAACTGCCATATCATTTGCTGGAAATTTCTTTGAGAGCATATGCAATCACGTCTGTAAACCACTGCGTCACAGGAAGCGATTATGTTCACTCAAAATTTCTTGATAATCACCGGTCTCTGTGTTTCTCTTGACTTCATTCGACCGGAAGAAGCGGCCTTGAATTGCGATGAATACTCCAGTCTTCTCGGTGTGTAGTAAACCGCCAAGAGCAAACCCTACGTTGAAATCGGCATCGGTTGATTTGAACACTCCAGGCAAAAAGGAACCTGGGAGGACGATAAACATTTGCATGTGGTTTTAGAGTGTGAAAGTGTCTCATATGTTAACACCAAGTCATAAGTGATGTACCTATTCATACGACCTCCATTAGTTGACAGAATAAGACAATGTCATGACGTGGAAATTGATTCTGGATTGCTGAGTTGTTTACAGGAGTATTGTACGGTAAGCTTGTTACTGTTAGTGCACTTCCATAACTGACCAGCTATTTACATTTGGCAAATCAGAGCACAGTAGTCGCCTGTTGTTGCTAACATGAAATCCACCATGACATAAAACTGCTAGCAGTTAGCAAGCTAAATGACTCATTCTATACTTCGATTGTCTTCTTAGCCCTCACTTTTACACACTATCCGACTGTGCCGTAAACTACAGGGTCTGTCTAGAGGTTCCACTCTAGGCAAGTTATGTGACAGACTCGTCTTGAATTCGGTTGACTAGGTCGTTCACATGATTAATAAATCTGGGCATTCAGTTGTTTCACTGTAGAAATCCTAGAAAAAATCTCCAAGTCCAGGCGGTGAGTAAACAGACTGCTGAGCACAGATTTCACATTTCCTTGTCACCTGGTTATGCCCATACGTTGGAAACTGATTTCCGCTCCATCTCGCTTATGGAATCCGAATGACTGGTACAAAGCAGTACATTCTCCTAAATGACTTATTTACAACAGTGCATACATCTCAGATCAATTAGGAATACATTAAATGTCAAGAGGCTGAATTCATAAGCAACATGAAGAGAAATGGAAGATGACCATGTCAAACCTCAACGTCCGCCAATAAAAGTAGATAGTTGCCGCCTAATAAGTAATATATGGAGTTACACTGGAATACCACGGAGCAGGTTTTACATCATCTTAGCAAAAATGACATCCACAATATTATTTACCATGTAACTCATAGATGGCATCAGGATAAAACGTATGGCCTTCATCACCGTGAATCGTCCATTCCACATTTATATGGACTTTCCAAGATTCATAAAAGTGGTTGACCATTTAGACCGATACTTGTTTTGTGCAATTCACTACATAGTATTTTCCTCACGTATATATCAAAATTATGATGTTCCACTACTGTTCAACCGCCTATTGCAACTTGTCGTTGACCAAGATTTCTGAGCAATTCCGATGTGATGGACTGAGCCTTATCTAAGTGATTGAGAGTATGATATTTCGGGGATAACGCACCCAGTAAAGTTTCGAATAAACATTACGTTCAGTGCTCTCTTTCAGAAATTCGATCGAAACATTCGTCTCCGCAAGTCTGGTGCTGAAGCTAATATATCCGTTAAGTTCCTTGATGATCAGTGGGTCCTTGGATTCACGTAAATGTCGGAAAATTCCCATAATATCACGTTTTCGGCGGCAACTTTAAGAAGTTGGTTCACAACAATGCCGATATTAAGATTGAGCCTGAAAGACAAGCTTTCAGTCCACGATCAGTCAATGCTCATGTATTCATTTCCATGCTGCTATTGTACTGCAGAATATGTTGTTCGTACGACTAGGCGCTTGTCGAAAAGGATCAAGGAACATCATCCAGCTTGGATTGGAACGGGTTGTCGTAAATCAATTACCAATGCCATTGTTGCACATCTAGCTGACACTGACCATCACACAGACATCAGCAAAGCATTCCAGGTTGTCTACAGAGATGCGAACACTCAACCAAAAACAGTCCGTTAACGCATTCTGGCGACTGCCGAATCGATTACTATTCGATTTCCGCAACCCTAACCTGTGCAACTTTCGTGGCCACAGATCAAGCACATCCAATCTAACCACACACAAACATTCGACCCTGACCGTGTGACGTAGCATCCAGTTAACGTCCGGCCTGGGCCTAACCAAGTAGTATGTGCGCAGTCTAGTATTAGCCTTTATTGTCACTCGTCAACAGTCACTTCTTGGTTTCTGCGCATTTTCTTATGACGTCTTGATGAAACCTATGTCACTGTATTGACTTGAGAAAGAATTATCGAAAACAATCGTTCGTCAAATCGTTACTTTGGATTTTACGGGAATTTGGCGCTATCTAGTAGATTTTCTTACAGACCATACAACGGTCTCTCGTGTGATACTTAGTTACCCAGTGATTTGATTAAACTGCATTTTCTAAAACTGAAAGTTCATTAATCCTTCACCCAATCATAAGTAAAAGATTAAGCACTCAACTATACATGTGGCATCATCAAACTGAAAATATCCAGGGTATTCGAGTGATATTTCTTTCAGTTTGTATGATCCATCCTTCTGGTGACTGCATAGAATGAGCACATCTGATCACTATAAACGTTCTAAAGTTTGGGTCGATTTCCGACAAACTGATAATGTTACACTCCAGCGGAAGAAAACTTGTGAAAACCAAAGCTACAGATGAAATGAAAGAGCTGCCTTGAATACCTCACTGTCCTACTGTTAACAATCCATATTTCACGAAATCTTTGTAAAACAAGATAGAAGTCACCTAATTTAGTCAAATTATACACCGCTGATCTCAGAAGACCAGCGAGTTACGAGGCCCTACACTCGGATACTTACAGTTTCAAACTAATGGGTGCTTCTTGGCTGACTTTGTAATGCGCGATAACGCTTAACATATTTTGTTTCTATCACCGACTCATATCTATGGAACTTACAAATTCAGCTATCATCTGAAGAACTGAAGAACTCAACCTAGATTGTTTAATACGTTTGACATTTCGTGCTAGTTTGAATTACCGTTTGACATTTTGCTGTGAACCCATCACAGTCTAGCTTCACCTGCAACAGATAACTGAAGTCTTCAAGGTATAAGTAAAAAGCATGCTTCTTCTAGCTTATTCGTTGTTATCAGAGCTTCTGTAAATGATAAGTGTAAAGTTTACTTTGAACCAGGTCTGCAACATTTAGTATCATGTAAACCTTTGACCCACATCAACTGAGTACTCGTCTGCCTAGTTTGTTTGATTCATCGACTGCGCATCAGTCAAGTGATAAACCTGAATCTCCTGGCTCAGATTTAACATGGAATGTCGAATAACTGGCTTGAGACATTTCAGAATATTTTGGGCAGAGAAATGCTATGGATGTACACCATTTCACTGTTCTTGGCTTGTCACAAAATTACGGATTTCCATTAAAAGTGTCATTGAACGGTATAATTACCCGTAAGAACGACACATTTTGTATCATTTTCCTCCAAATTCAATGATAAAAACTGAGCGGTTTCAATGATTGTGTCGGTTCCGTGCGTAATGAGAATCTGCAAAAGGAAATGTCTATAGTCAGTTTAAAATAGGTGTTGCACCTTGCGTATCGATGTGTCATTGATAATTTTCACTAACCGCCATCGGTCAGTCTCGGTCACTTCGAGACTATCTTTAGAAAATGGATTCACGCAATGAAGCAGCACATTCTTGGGAAGTGTATGGTCTTTAACAAGTTTATTTGCATAACATTCACCAAATTCGAATGCATATCCACCGATATGTCTTGGATAACATTTATCGATAGTTCCTTAAGAGTAGATAATTGAAGACTATTGATTTACCTCCAGTCTGAATGATTAAAATATCCATTTTGTTCTCTGGCTAAAAACAGAATAAACTCCGATAATCTGCATGGCCAATATAAGCCAATCACAAATTAATCTTTGACCATCATTAAGAAACCGATTTCAGTTTGACCAAAGTTCACAAATCGGTTTTATGAGCCGGCTGAGCTGTACTCATGGTCTCAAATTAATCCGCTACTTTCAATACGCTGTCGGTTTGCTGTAAATGGCTAAGCAGGTTACCGGAATTAGCATGAGCTATTCTGAGAGAATCTATTTGTTTTATATATTTATTGCGATGATGCCCGGAAATATTGCATACTCAATTCAATATATGAATATCCCTTCCGTTTCTGTTGGTGGCCTTTCGGGGACGGGTCTAAGTACCCTGACAAATGAGGCAACCAATAACATGGATATCGCTCAACTCCCTTTGTCCACTCCAACTCAGTCAACTAGCCTGCTATCACCGACCGTCACGGCTATTCCAAGTGCATCTTTACCCAGTGTGGTAATGCCAGATATCAATACCCGAAGCTTAACTGGTGTTGACATTAACACCAACGGTTTTGGTGAGCCATTTTTGAACTCCGTGGTTACGAGAACAAATCTTGAAGGTGATGGACTATCAACGGGTCTTTCAGTGACTCAGCCAGCAAATATACAAGCGGTTAGTGGACTAGAGACTTCTCTTTTTGGCCTTCTAAATAACCAGAATACGAGAACGATTCAACCAACAGTTGACACGTTGAACTCAAATCCGATTCAATATGTGGGAGCGGAAAGCTTCGCAAGAGAGTATTCAACAGGCGCAAACGTTCAAAGTATGTCATTTTTACCCAAAACGAAATCAACATTTCATTATAAAGGTGCATATACTCCACGCTCTTTGCTGCCTACATTTATCAGCCCAACCAATCGCCCAACGACCGCACGATCTGTAACTGTGACGACGCCCTCAATAACACTTAATACCGTACGTACATCTGTTCTGCCACCAATAGTGAGATCTGGAATAGTGACGTTTCAACCAGCTCAGCCAAGAGCCATTGTATATGCTGTTCCAGGATTCGTCAGTTACATACCGAAATCTTACTTTCATCGGAAACATAGGAAGCATGTGCGGAAGGAGTTCAATCGGAGGCGTGCGATCCACAGATATGAGAAAGGCATAAAGATGATTCCTATTGGTGGCCCGTTTGATTTCGACCACCAGACACATTTCGACCCTTTTTTCGGACGAGCCAGAGAAATTGGCTTTCATGGTCATTTGAGTGACTTTCACAAATTTAGAAAGAAACGCACTCATAAGCATAAGAGAAGGTTTGTAGATGACTTCAATGAATATGGATTTTGATTTTGATTTTTTCACGTTATTAACTAATGCTCATCTGTGTAGTTGAAAGGACCTTGAACTCTGCAGCTGTTATACCGCGTGATTCGTAAATCCGGTTGGTTCTTCTTCTTGCGTTCTGTGGTTTTCTCTTAAAGCGGGTTATTCATTCATACTTCAGGCTGCTTTTTGAATTAATGTTTTTCATTTAACAAGTGATGATTTACTTTGTTTAGTTCTCTGTCTAAGGTATGAGTATTATCGGAAGAGATTGACTGTAATAATTATTACATTAATGGTCACGTGCATATCGTCGTAATTTGCAAGCGTATTATATTGTACAGGGCACATGAGGTCACCCTTGGCTTAAATGAGTGACTCTGTACTACTACAGTCCAGTGAGTCGCTTACGTTGTTTTAATTATTCACTGTATTCTGTTTCATTCAGCTACAGTTAAATGCGGTAATGCTCATCGGAGTATTTCCCCTGAAATTGCGAAGTACTTTTATTGGAAATTCTCTTCTACTATTGAAAAATTTACTAGGGGTTGCTTCAAAAAAGACAGCGTGTGAAGTACCAATTCACTTGTACTCGTTTCGAGTAGTACGCGCGATCCTGGTGTACTCATCAAAAGCCCAACAAACCCTACTGTGGACCACACGGTTTAAGCTTGTCCCCCGTCACAACAGGCTCAAAAAATTGATCGTAATCTGAGAATGAGGGTTTTGGTCTGCCACACCTAGAACTTGTCGCCACTTACCAGATTCTCCAAACTTAGTTTTTACTTTTAGATGTCAGGTTAACTTATAGATGGCAGTCTCCTGAGAATCTCCACATAAAACCTAGGAGACTGGAGCCCTCACCCTAGGACTCGCTTACTGATCACTGGAACGGGTTTGGGCTTTCAAACAAGCTGTTCGCGCAACTATGTGATATCTAAGTCATGCCATTTATCGATTACTACAAAAGTTTGAGAGAGGAACTCAAAGTACCTGAATCGAATTGGTTAATCTTTTTTGATGTCAGACAGGCGTCTGTTGACCTGAAAAGCAGACATTGAAAACAGGATGTGGCGCCGCTCTTTGAGATTACAGTAAATACCGAGAACAGTAGGATTTCTGATTTGTTTTAAGTAAGTTAAAATCTAGAAATGTTATAAAACGATCTGTAAAAGTGCAGCCAACGAATTCATATTCTTTTTTACCGCCATTCCATGGTGATACACGAAAAATAAGTTAGACGACATCCAGGTGTCTAGGTCTTTCTTTAGATCAGTTTTCGTGATGTCTGCTGAGCTGAACGCACCATGATTCGCAAAGACATTACAAGAATCCCCATCGGGCGACATGTGTGGGCACTTATTATTGCTTATTGGAAGGCTCCAATCGTCTGACCAGCACTTAATTGCGTCAAGGTCAATCCGTAATGCACTGGGGTCACTGGCATTCTAGATGTTTAGCTTGTCGGCGTATAGATGTGTGTTGCAGGATATATTGTCTGGAAAATCGTTGTTGAAGATCAGAAACAAAACAGGACCTAACACTGACTCTCGAGGAACCCTCGCAGGAATCGGAGAGGGAGACAAAGAGTCTGATTCAGTTTTAACTTCAACAGTTCTGTTGTCCAGAAACAGGCAATCCAGCCAATATCTCCCTTGAATACCATAAGCTTTTAGTTTGTGTTTGAGAAGAGCATATAGGGCACTGCTAAAAACTTCGGTGAAGTCAAAGAAGATAACATCTGAGACTAGACCGGTGTCTTTTGCCTTCATCCGTACAGATTACCATTTTAGTTTTGTATAGCCGGTTAGGAAGGAAACCGTGTTGGGTGAAGGAAAGAAGATTATTCAGTGAGAAGTGCCCCAGGACAACGCGCCTTAGTGAGCATAGAATGCTAGTAAGGCTAATTGGTCGACAACTGACTGAGGAGTGCCGGTCACTCGCTTTGAAGATGGGCTTGACCGTGGTTCCTTTTCATGCATCAGGGGGAATATCAGTCCGAAATATCTGTTTAAACAGCATATAAAAAGGTTCTGCCAGACTAGCGGCTGCTTCGTTGAGAATTCTGGGGTGGATCTTTCCAGAACCCATCGCACTAAATGAACTAACTTCGTGTAAAAGGTCTCCAAAATCCAGTACGGAAAATTCAAAGATAAGGAGGGGTTGTTGGAAGCTCCGCATTGGTAGAGTAGAGTGCCAGCTCGGCGATGCAACCTTGTAGTTTCCAGAATAGTACTCCTTAAATAACTCGGCAACAGCTAGAGAGCCCGAAGGAGTCTCCTCGTCGGGCAGTCACTGAGGTAAGAATTGAAGGTTTGTTTTTTCTCAGTCGACACATATGCTTAATTAGGACATTTTTGTTCGCGCGATAATTTTGGAGGATTTTTTCTTGTGCAAGTTCAGTATGTTCGCGGATTTTCGGCCTACACCTATTTCGAACAGTGTGGAAAGCGCTTAGATCCTCCGGATTTTCTGTAAGCTTATGTTTGGGGAATAAATTAGAACGCTGTTCAAGGAGACCACGTATTCTGCTCGGAAGAGGTGAGCGGGAAGAGAAAGTGCACAATTCGTATAGTACCAATAAATCGTCCGCTTACTGAATTGCGTTTTGAAATGCAAAACAGTTTTGATCCACAGAATCATGTTCAAGAAGCATGATTTGCGTAAACACCTTATAGTGAGCAACCAGACGACCTGACGTTATTTCGGTTGAACACCAACGCCGGCGTTCGTTTGCTTAAATTGCCGGTATATCCACTTCGTTCGGTGTTATTATGATGTGGGTTTTTCGTGTCTGCTATGGTTGGCTGTAGTGAGCTACTGACAAAGTAAATCGACATATTAACGAGTCGCATTGCTTGTATTATTTTTTCGGGCATTAGTACACACTTGAGTTCAAACATTCCGTCTCTTCATTATCTGACAGATGTTTGCTAATTCACAGTGAAGCAGTTACAAACAAACTGTACGGTGACTGATTTGCTGGAATAGAAACGTGGTAACTCTTCCAAATGGTCTCCAACGAGGCAGCTGACGGCCTAAGATTACAAGTCGCTTTATTTGTTAATAGGCCGGTAGAAGAACTATCTACTCAAGGTCTGAGTTTGCACTTTACACTGTTTCCGGCGTTAACCTTCACTGGTTTCACTGGTTTCTTGCGGAGCTGGAAGTATAATACTTGTGTAGTATCCTTGTCTCGAGGTATTCCGGTAACAGCCAGTAGTACGGAGTTTGTGGTTCCACAACACATTCTATCTCGGTTTGTTTGTTGTCCGTCCGCACCGATCGCGTGAACTGCTGAAGTGGTGAAAGCATGTGAGGTGTGTTAATTGTTGGAGCAGCTAGCAGCAGTCGGGCACCTAGGAAGGTTACACCGTTTTGTTGTATAACAGTGGAAGGGGAAAATTATACGAACAAGGTAGGGGAAAATTAAAAAAAGATGAGAAGGAAATGATAACAATGAAGGCACATGGGGCTGTAAGTGTCCGACTGTCAACAGCCATCTTGGGGTAATCCAGTCATCTAGTTGCCTTTTGAATGCTTCGACTGACGTTGTCATTACAATCGTCTCAGGAAGTGCAATCCATGTCGAACAGACTCGGACAGCAAAACTATGTCGTCTGCATAAACGACTACTACGCGGTATAGGGATCTTGTACTTATGGCCCCTGAGACACCCTATCGGCGAGTGTAAAAGATTTTGTTGGGAGTGACTCGGAGAGCATAAGATTTTGTATGTTAACATAAGATCACCTCTCAGACGCCTGTAGGCTAAGGGGAGTAGTTCCAGCTTCGAGAGATGGTTTTCGTACAAGCGAAATACACCCTCAACCCGCTTAGTGGCCCGTCTTTTCGATTGCCTCTTGAGCAGTGCTTCCGTCTTCCAGTACAGCGCATATGCTTGAATGTTGACTATCAGCAGTGGCCTAACCAATGTGCTGTAGATTCGTGAGACTGTCGACTGGGAAATTCCCAACCACCCTACCAAACATAGCTAACCTCAGACACCATTATACTAGCGGGCAATTTTAATGCTCAGCTTGGTCGTCTTTCTCCGGATGAGAAGCGGCTAGGAGGTATGTTTGGTGTCCGGGCACAGCGCACTGACAATAGTGAAAGACTGCTGCAGCTGTACGCATCTCAGGGTCTCTATATTTCGAGCACCGCATTCCGACAGGAAGAAGCACTGTGTTACTTGGAGATCTCCGTGTGCTTCTCAGCCGTGGACACAGTTGGGTCATATAGCAGTTAGTTAGAGATGGCGCTACTCTGTTAAGGACTGTCGTGCATTTTGGAGCAACCACATGGACGCGGACCATGCTGTTGAGTGTGTCCGTTCTGTTTTATCATTTGCCCAGAGGATTATACGCTCGTGAATGCAAGGTTCTTAACTGGTATTCGAGCGATGAGGGTGTAAAGAACGCTTACCGGAAGGCGT
>LUCH01001028.1:65291-77195 GCA_013368495.1 Paragonimus heterotremus
GCGCAGTGAATAAGACATTGATGTCTAATTTTGAGCACTGCTGCGCGCAGTGGATGTACACGAAGCTACATCAGACTTTTGGGCGATACCGAATGTTTTTCGACCGTATTGGATAATACACCGGCGGTCACGGTGAACCGTTGGGGCGGTCGGATTGCTCTTTGTTTGAGGGTACCTTTTCTAACCCCCTTCTTCTTGATACGGAAGACAGCAGTGCCGCAACTATAAAAATAGTTCTGCTGTATGCCCATAGGATCATATCTCGCTATCTAAGCACTCCTACGCGGTCAGTAGTGCGACATACAATCCTATGACTGCCTCCCTTCGGCCTGTCTGACAAGGTTGTGCCTGGAAGTAATGGAGTCCTAGTGAGCGTAGTCCACAAGCGTTACACGTGCCTGACCACCACGTCAAGTTCGCCGAGTGTGAGAATAAATTGCGGTGGCATTTTGGTTTATGGTGTTCGAGTTCTTGTGAAATGCGTGATTCACTACTTGGACATGTTAGTTTCTTTTCCGTTTTATAGATTGCGTGTTAGTATGTGCGATTGCGCTGTTTCCTACTGAATTATTTTGATCGTTTTTATCTGCTCTGTTTTTGAGTTGTTGCTGGGTGTATGTATATCATAAGACCTGAGTGCAAGTTACAAGTGTCACTGAAAATTCGCTTGGTTCACGTACATTTATATGTATGCGTTGTCATTCGTAGCACAATGTGCCGTGTATTAGATGTGGGCTGTTGAAGTGCTTCTGCATCATGATATATATTGAGCGCAGTTGAGTGTCCTCATATCCACTGGTGATTTTGTTAGGCGCCAGGTTTGATTGGGTTACTTTTGGATTAGCTGGTGCCTTTAAGGATTCTTGTCTTTTGCAGTTGAATTTCTATACTGGCTGCATTTCAAAGACTTTTATTTCCTTTGTAGTTTCTTGATCACGCGTCTCTGCTGCTTCTGGTTATGTCATGTGTTCCGTGGTCTATCGTGTGTCCCAAGTGAAAGCCTATCAGGTGCTCGTGGTACGAGGCGAAAGTTGTTGCATCGACGGGCTTAATCTTTTTGACGGATAGTATGCACCTAAAATTTACTGCTCTGCATATGCACGACAGTCGTGTTGGTCGCGGATGTACATATCCCTTCGAATTACCTGCTTGTCTTGCCAACATTTCGCCGCCTCTCACATACCCTAACCGAAAGCTGGTCTGGTGCTCACAGCAGGTAATGTGTCGTCAGTTTCTATAGTTTACTTTTTCTCTTTTTCATCCAGAAGTACTGATGCCTAGGTTTTTTGTTCACCGTTTGTACACTCGAACATGAACCAGATGGCACATATCAACTGTATAACCTCTCCAATTGGGGAAGAGAAGTTTGCCACGACAATACTACTAGCGCTGGTGCTGAGTTTGTCAGTCTGTTTAGAAACCACAGTTATATAAGATAACGTGCACATCGAGCTGTTTGTTCGTGGATCTACAAGTCCGGACAACTCTCATTGAAGTCTATGGGAATGTGACAGCTGCGATCAATTGTGGGTGATGTTCAACTTGAAATAAACCAAATCCCCTACCACTCACCAGTAATCAAATATCGCTCAACAAGTCAATGATTTCTGTGATTTCAACTTGGAGAGAAGTCCTAATGAAGGGGTCATCGATTGGAATTAACAGACAGTAACTGTGTCTCCCCTCGAGGCGATCGGGGAACCTGATCATTACTCACAAGCGAAAGTGGTTGAGCGTTCACATATGATAATTCGGTCGTGCCTAATGTGAGGTCAATGGCGCAGTGGTAAACACGGTTGCCTCATGAACAGCGTGTCCGTGGTTCAAGTCCTGGCAGTGGCGATGATATGCACTACTGACGAGCTCTAATGAGAGCGAAACTCGAGTCTAGTGCTTGTTTTCGAAAGGGGCCGACTGGAAAGTCTATGGGGATGCGACAGCTGCGATCAATTGTGGGTGGTGTTCAACTTGAAACTCTCATTGAACCAAAAGTATCAATTTTCAACCAATATCAAGGTAGTTGTACTTACTGCATTCTTGTCGAAGTTAGTTGGCAAGTGAGCACGATCCCTACACCTCTGTTTAGCCCGTTTCAGTCGGCGCACGGATTTATCAGTCTGTCGTTCTTGATCGTAACTGGCTTACTGAGATCATCTTGTCTTGTGTAACGCAGCTTTCGAATCGAATGTTATGCCGACCATTTCATTGGCCATCAGAACAATACCACCACGGTAGACGAACGATAAAAGTAAGTCAGGGTCCGCGCACTGAATTGAGTACCAAGTAGTGGAATTTTAGCATGCTGATTAGACTTAATAGGTTCATCTAAATTCATCAGCGCATAGTCTAGGAGAAACTTGCTGAGCTTTAAACGACGAAATCTCAAACAGACGCGGCTATACACGATGGTGGAATAGGTGAAAAATCTGTTCCCTAAAATAAATTGCGTGAAGGAAAAGAGCCAACAACCTACTCGTCCACTTACAATCTCGGAGGACCTGGAGGTAAATGTTTCTTCTACTATCGATGGAACCTCCTGCGCTTTGGCTAGACAGTGATCTCAACAACTTGCTTTTGATGGACTCTCGATTCATCGTGTGTGTAGGACCAATAGGTTTTATCTGCAAAGATCTCGTTGTTGACGTTTTTAGGGACATTTATTAGGAGATACGTCGAGAGTATTGTGAGCGATTCACAACATTCTTTACTGAAGGTTTGTGGTCACGGACGATGTCGTGTCTTATGTTCATGATGGAGACAGTATGTAAAATGAAGTGTAAATGAATTTGTATATAAAGTAACCTTTCCCCCCCCTCACAAATTTGAACAGAGAAGTCAGAAACAGTTTTTTGCACAATTCATCTTTCGAACACATCCCGCTGCATCTTATCAAGTACATACTGCAGTCCATGGGTTTATATAGCAAAGTTCAGTGGACATTGTGAAGCTAAACAACAAAATCAACAACCACACAAACACTCACACACATCCATACACGTCAGTTACCAGGGCAATCTCGTACTGATGAACAAGTCTTTCTGTATGCAAAGGGTTGACTTCCATTTGCTATTTGATGATGTGTATAGATGTGTGTGTGTTTGTGTGGTTGTTGATTTTGTTGTTTAGCTTCGCAATTTCCATTGAACTTTGCTGTATAAACTCACGAATTGCAGTATGTACCTGATGAGATTCAGCGAAATGTGCTCGAGAGATACAGTATACAGAAAACTGTTTTTGACTTCTCTGTTGGAATCTGTGTGTAATAAAGAAACGTGTCATAACTTCAACCTCAAGATCACGGTATGGTGAGAAATGAACAACACTACACCCCTAGGTCCGTTGACGGTGGATAGTTATGCATACCTCGAATCACTTTCCGGATTCTTTCCACAATACTCTTGAACTCTAGATCTAGTACAGTGTTGCCACAAATACTTCGAACAAAATAGGGCGTCTGCGTGCTCCGTAAAGCTTGCTTGCTCCTGGTTGAAAACCATATCTCCTTACATCTGTATTGGAGTGAGCCGACTTGTTCCGTGACCCTCTAAGTCTCCTGATTTAAACCGTCTTGATTGTTTCCTGTACGATTGATTGTAGAATGGCGTGCACACCTCAGAGCTACGTTTGCTTCAAAATATGTGAATAACATTATCGTTGCTTCGTGGCGTAACCCTCTAGAATAAGCAAAGAATGTCCACTCGGACATCATGCGGAGAGTGTACGAATGTGTTGAAGTCAGTGGACGACTTTGTGCAGTCGCGGCATTTACGATAAGTGCCAGTTGAGATGGATTAAATTAGAGGTATGGCGTCCATCTTAGAAGACCTGTGTTCGTTTACCAACTAACTTTGCCGAGGGTGCACAGGCAGATATCTTGATATTGGTTAAGAATCGGTGCTTTTGATTAGCTGGAATTTAACTAGGCATGGGGATCTTCGAGCAAACGGTTCGGTTTGTTTGATTTGCATCAATATACCCGGTTTAGACATGAGAAGTACGTTTAGCGAACAGGCTTGTTTTCAGTATACTCTTCCGGCTAAATACAACACATTTATATAGATTAATCACGTGGTAAGTAATGCACACTAATGCAAACAGTTGGTCTCCGTGACCACCAGCGAAGTGGTTGACAGCTGGTTCGACTTATTTGGATCTCATCAGTACATTAATGGATCGAATGTTCCGTTGGTACTACCAGAATGGTCAAGTCTTCTCGAGGTCGAGTTACATAACACCTAACAGCGTATTATATAAAACAGGGCATGGCTGCTGAAATGTTGATAGTGATTACGTAATCTGTCCAGTCTTTACATGGACACAGAAGGGCAATAAAATGCAGACAGACTTTTTGTTCGTAGTGTGCGATTTACCTAATTTTGTGTTACTTATTCTATACCTGTAAATAAACTGCTATTTTCAACTGGTACGTTAACCATGAATTGTCCTTCATCCTCTAAGGTGTCACTCAGACAGATTTCTGTAAATCTATCGACCAGACATCGGATGCGACTAATATTCTGCTTTTACGATGCAAAAGTTTAACAAAAACCATATATTTCTCCGTCCAGGTTAAATTACGCTACACTTTCTTTTGTATCGTTCTATTCGAGCGACGGGACAGGAAGACGTCTAGGAACGAGATATCTTCGGGTTTCTCAGGCTTCATGGTAAAATGGATATTCTTATGAACTGAGTTGAACTGCACCACTATTTCCCTGGGGTTTATTGATTCATCCGCTGCATATATAATATCATTTACATATGGTTTCTAGAGAGTGAACGAATTAATTTGCGTTGCCAACGCACCATTCTGGAGCTTTACTAAAAACATATCAGTTAGTAATGGCCTTAACGGTGACTCCATTGTTATCTCGTCATTTTGTCGATATAACCTACTGGAAAATTGACACTGAACACTACACGTGCAACAGTTTAACAATTATTTTAATTGTCCTGTCAGTGGTCCCACATTTATACAGTTATTTTCAAGTTAGTAACTCAGAAACTCAGTTGTCTCTCTGTGCGTGATATTCGTGAGAATATTCTTTTCTCTGACGTTTAACTCCTGTAAGCTTTCAACAGATTCGAGCGAATCTCGCAAACTGTAGACTATAGGCTGTCTCTTTACAGACTCTAACATCTCGGTTAGCTATTTCGGAGAAGCATGATATGAGGAATCACACGAGTCCAAGATCGGTTGCAAGGGCATTCTACTGTTATGAACCCTAGGTAAACCGTAAAGTCCAGGGCTTACAGTATCCATTGGTTTGACTCTCTAAAACGTAGTTGAATCAGTCAGTTCCGTTTGTTTCAAACGTCGTAACGACTTTGTTAAAACCTTCTTTCCGGTCATCGTTTTATCCTTTTCTTTGTCCCTCTTTACAATTTTGATTGTCTCCCAGCAGCAAGTTCATTTTACTGAAGCAGTCCGTTTTATCGGGAATAACAACTTCTGCGGCTTTATCAGTTTGATTTATGTGCGTACCTGTCTAACTGTGGTTTCCACTTATACTGACACATCCAGCACGACCGCTAGTAATATTGTCGTGGCCAGCTTCTCTTCCACAATTGTAGGGGTGACACAGTTGTTGGGAGCCATTTTGATGCCTTTATGACTGAAACGATTTCATTTTATATCCTATACTAGTCTTTTTCAAATCGATACTCTATGGTCGTCTTCGTCCTTGTTTGAACTTATTAAGCAAAAGTAGTCTGAATTGAATTTGAACCGGCAGCTCTCCACCTTAATATCCGAGGCTGATAACCACTTGTCTACCAGTCACATGTATAAACCCCATCACAAACCATTTTGGTAGGACTGGTAACCGAGTCGGTAAGCTCTTCTGCTTGTGACACAAAGGATTAGCGGTTCAAACGTTATTTGGACTCTCTACCTCTCGAATTCAAACAAGGACGAAAGCGTTCGTTTGAGGGTGAGCGTGATGAAATTTTTATAATCACCATTTTGAATCGATATCGCTGTAGTCAGTGCAGATTGACAACCGTAGTGAACCGTGTTCAGCTACACTTACGGGATTTGCACAACCTACACACCATTCTCATGCTCTTGCCTTATTTTAGTTTCCCTGTTATTCTCTGTCATTTTGATCGCATTGCAGCCCATAACTTGTGGGTGTATGAGTCTCAAACTTCCCTTTCTTTTGCTGGATCAATTCCCTATAGCATAGAATCCATTCAAGAGTGCGATTTCGTCTTTTTTTCCAGTGCTACGGTTTGTGTTGTCATTCCCTTGCTGAATGTTATTCAAACATAGCATTTGGCGGCAAATGTTGACTTTATTGATTTCTCAACGTATAGTCATCCAGTACTTCATTAACGCTACAAACTAGCCGTGGTTTAATGTGCTCACCACTGTTGACTTTCCTGATGTGCTGCATTTTTACTATTTGTAGTCGGTACTATATTACCGTGGTATACATATCCGTATCGTTTATATCAGTTTTTCCACGCACCTGATCACAGCAGTTTCTAAAACGATCCTCTTGACCACTACACTTGGTACGAACCATAAATTAACTGTGTTAATCTATTCAGAACGATGAACTCAAAGAAAAAATATTTTCACCACGTTCATTCTCACCACTCAGTAGATGCATAGATGCTGGATCATCTGGAAATCTCTACATTTGTACAAGATACCTTTCTGGCACCAACGTTGTAGGTGAGCCATAGTTGGAGGCTAACTCACACTGCAACGGACTGCTGAGGGCTGCGTGGGATGCATTGTAGAGATAATGAAACGCCCCACATATTTTTAGGTTGTTGGGAATGGTGATGATATTGATTTGGATGTTCGGCTGTTTGGTGGGCTTATATATATATATATATATATATATATATATATATATAATTTTGGCAACCGACTGGGGTCCTGGTTGATAAAAATAAGGCAGGATGTTTAGTGTGTAGGTGCGGTGGATCTTTGCCAGTCCTGTTTCTGTGTAACTATCCATAGAAAGGGTATCTCATATACATTTCTTATATGCAAAGATCTGTTTCTATTAATCAAATGTGATGGTTTCTGTTATTTACACTTAAAAAATCAACTCATAACAATAAGCCCTAATAATACGTATTGTAAAAGTTGTTTTTTCTTATCTGAGATTTCCGTTTGTTAGCTTTGATTCTGTCACATTTTTCGTCCAACTCAGGAAATAGCTCAGTTACTGCTTGGGGCTGCATTACATCCGGATTGGTTATCCTCTTTGGTGCATTTCCGGTGAGTCATTTATTTAGTTGGCTGCTACATGTATTCAGTCATCTAATCGTTTGGTCAGTGCTCTACATCCTCCGTCATCTTGTCCATATTTCATGAAATTCTAAGTACCCAAGTGTAACTGTGCTTTGACGCAGTTTCGTCAATTGTTTGCCTTTTAGTTGTAATTTGTTGTATGGCTTTTGGCAGATTGTTTGCTTTTAAACTGTTAAGCATGGTTGTATTTGTTTCTCCGGTGAGTATTTTGCCGAAAGCAGTTACATCATTTCTTGTCAAAATATTAAACCGTATCCTCGCTTACGTCGCGGTCGTCATTTGTCACCGGTCAAACGGCCTGTATTCAATCCACACCATTCCGTAATTAACCTGCTTGTCTTTTAGTCCCAGAAACGGTACAATAGTTCTTTACAATCGGCAGACTGCTCTTCTGGCTCGACGAAATGATGGCTATTTGTGGAAGCGAAAACCCAATCGTCGTACAGCCAAGGAGGTTCACATGGTTCTCAAGGTTGATGGACTTGAGGTGCGTTTTAACACAAGTTTGCTATCTGCTTACACTTTTCCTTGTCCACGAAACTGACTGAATAGCTAGTGGCTCCTAGCTTGTTGATATGCGTTCTTTATTCACACTCTTCAATGTTTATGGGATTCGGAAATGTGGCTGAATTAAAATGTCTGTTTTCTGTGGGTTTTTCATTATGTAGTTCTAGTTTGCCTTTTTTTTATTTGTGAGGCTTCATCGTATCCTGTGCGTTGTATGTGATCACCTTTTCCCCTAGCTGAAGTGAATGTCTAGGCTGAACGTCGCATATAGCTAGATTGACTCCGGAGTGGCCAAGGGTCTTGAAGACAGGTCACATACGAGCTTACATCTCGTAAGATGACAAGTTGCCAGTATAACCGAAGATACTTATACTCTTAAGGTGAATAACATCAGTAACAACATACATGGCACATGAATAGCTTTGCACCAGAATACTTGAATAACAGGAATGGATAAAGTGTTTGGACTTATTAAAACCGTGAGAGAGAACAGTAGAGATGATTCTGATTTGTTCGATTGTTGTGAATCACAGAATAGCCGAGTAAAAAGTTGCGAGATACGGCAGGAGGATGGGTTGATGTGAGGATATTCTCTAACGTTTACATCGTATGTTAAGTGAAGCTGTACAAGGAGTTGAAAATCCTATCAAAGACATCACTCGTCGTTGAACTGGCGTGTCATAGTCGCAATGCCATTTGTGTCTTGGTCTTTTTTCGTTTTTACGTCTTAATGTGAAGCTGTGTAACAAAACCTGATAATTTTTGATTTGGTAGCGTTCGTAGCCAATAGCTATGCAAAACTATGGGCAGGATGATGTGTGTGTGTGTGGATAGGGGATATTGGGTGACACCGACATTAGCGGTGTTGACAGAACTAAACTCACTAGCCTCATCGGACACTGTGGGCTGGGCGTGCGGTGAATAAACAGGTAACGTTGTCGTTTTACCTCTACGCCCAAAGGTTGCAAACGTCAATCCGCGTTGAGTTATCAAGCACAAAGTGTCAGCGCGGTAGTTAATGTAGACTTGCACGTGATGAAGTTAACAGGTTGATTTCAGAACGTACGTCAAACGTAAGTGCTAGGCCTACAGGTTATCTACGTGCTTAGCGGTTTATTGATCAGAGTAGGGTGTCATTCGCTGATACTCCCAGTTTTTTAAATTTGTCCTTGATGCCTGACTCGCAAAACCCTCACGTCAAGTTTGTTATTTTTCTTTCTGGACTTTTAATGGTATATGGAGTGAATTGAAAAATGTTTGCGTCTATTGGCCGAAAAAATGCACTTTAATCTTACGCGTTGGGCACGTGTAGCTAGTCTCAATAAATTTTCTGTTTTTCGCATTATCCTGGTGGCATTTTTTTCTTAAAAATTTATGCTATCTAATATACTCTGTATTATCTATCCACGTCGTCTGAGTGATCGTCTAGGTTCGTTTTCTACAAAATGGATTGCTAGTGTCTCATATATAGATATTGACTCTGTCTGGCTTCTCCTTTCCCTGTGATCCGGCTGAGTCTTTTCAGGCACGTCTCATTATTCACCCTAATCCCACATACCACACACATGCACATACTTCGTTTTATTTCAGTGCATTCTGGCCAATTACGCTCATTCAGCCCTCCTATCCACGTTCCATCGGCGAACCTACTCTCTACGATATGTGAGTTCAACTCTTCTTATCGATTCGTCCATTTGTATCTGCATGTTTTTTTCCACATGATAGTCTGAATTACCCTCCATCTAGAAATGCTTGACTACTTGGCGAACATCAGACAAATCTTTTCCCTATACTCGCTGACCACCGTTGGCACCTATATTTCTCAGTGTTGTATCCTCTCTAGTCGAAGAGACATCCCTTATTTTAATCTTTTAATCGGACAGTTTCACAAGTAATGAGAAGTAAAGCGTCCGCAAATTCTAACTCAATGATTTAAAGTCATTTTTGTGTATTTTTTGATGTACAGTTAAACTATCGCTAATCCATTTCATCCTCGTTAACGGTTTAGACACGGAGATCATGAGAATTTGATAAAAGTGAACTATTCGATTTACAACTGAAACTTTTACTCAGACTGGTCTTCTCTAGGTGAATGAAGCAACGGATTTATCTGCTATTTAATCAGATTCATGACAGGACAGCCCCCCAGGTAGCGTCACTGTCTTTGTTGGCTGATTGATCGGCACGGTGAAATGCCTGAGGCATTTGTTCCCGTAGTATTTATCTGGTTGGTTGATTGACACACTTTTCAACATGGGCAGGCAACTAACGTTAATTATTTGATTTCATATTGACATTACTTAAGCGGTTAGTTTTGTAGCAATTGACATTGGTGACCTTCATTCGCTGTGGCATTTTTAAAAGATATCCTAACCGGTACACGCGTTATTCGGCGCTGTCGTTTCATATCGTTATTCATCCTCGTTTTCTGACATGTAATGCCGGCTACAAACCTTGGCTGTATGCAGTACTCTTGCCTTAATTCATTCAAGCGACTACCTCGTAGTTTCGTCTTAACCACAGTATTCACTGATTTGATCTGCAGACTCAACAACGTTATTACCTAACACTGTTTTATTCTACAGAATCCATCGATAGTTCTTTTCCACTATCTGAACGTACCATCTATTACACAAGACGACAAGCTGTGTTTGCCACTACCCATGTTTTTCGAAGAGGATCGATCAGACTTGTCCAAAACCCGCATTTTGGAGCAACTGCTGCCGATGTGTAAGCTCATTTCGTTTTTTTAGTATGATGTCAATTTGTGTGTATACTGATGCTACATGTTTGGGTTTAGATGGTTTTTTTAGTGGTTAGGTCTCCTACCTTCTTTGTTTTCTGGCTATGGCTATTCTCTTTCTTCACGGCTGTATGACAGTTAATCATCAGCGCAAACCGGTAATACTTTGCTCCCTTTGGTGATGATGGTGACCAACGATGATTCAAATTCGAGCCTCAAAACGAATTTCAGTGGAATGTCAGACGTGTGTGTGCGGTTTTCTGCCATTTTCAAATTGATGAAATTTTTCTTTGAATGCACAAGATATGGCTGTTTTTTGACTAACACCTGTCGAAGTTGACGCTGGTTTTTTGCCGTATGGCTAGACAACCTATTGGGTTCTGTCTGATCACGATATCTGATCCGGTTGGTGTGCAATATCATCATTTAAATCCAGTTTGTGTTAATCAAGAAACGTCATTGTGTATCTCCATTTTGATTTGGGCGTTATATTTTCAGGTTGTTTCACATAGTGTAATGTCTAGTCCGCTTTGTCATCTTCATTTACAGGAGGATTCCACCAGTTGACATTTATGTTCCTTTTCTATATAGCCATGATAAAACCCCAATCTAGATACAAAACGATAAAAAGGACGGGTTTATTGTATAAGTTGAACAGCACTCACAATTGATCGCAGCCTCTTTCGAAAAGAAACACTCGACTCGAATTTCGCTTTTGTTTAGATCTCGTCAGTAGTGCATATCTTTGCCACAACTGGGGTTAGAACTCCAGCCATGCTTTCGTGAATTAACCGAGTTGACCACCGCGCCATCGACTTCACATTGGGCACCACTGAATCGTCACTTGTAAATACTCAATCCCATTCACTCGTGAGTAATGTTCACATTAGGGTTAATAGGACAGATACTATCTCCTTTGAAAGCCATTGTGTTGGCTGTGTACCCCGCTGGATCAATCAAGCATTCATTTGGTAAACCACCACTCTCTTCGCGCTGTTCTGGACATAACTTATTTCATACAAACGTGGCTTTTTTAGATTATCTCTGTAACCACGTGATTCTGATACCATTTTAGATATATTTGTTATGTTTGTCCGGTTTGTTTTTATCACATCAGTTTCTGGATTTCCGAATCACATTGCCCGACCGCAGTCGAATCGACAGTTGCATTTTGACGTAAGTTCCCAATCCTAAGGTTGAAGTAGTCATGCTCGTCCAATTGTCGAACCAGCAAACGTTCTGTTAACCGTTACATGAACCCCAAAAACATGTTTTTTTTACTTCTACCTTTTTTCATGAGTTCTGTCGAATACTTTTATCGAATGACTTCCGTTGGTGTTGTATTAACATCGATTTCTTTGCACTTTTCCCATATACGTGT
>LUCH01001028.1:78226-133238 GCA_013368495.1 Paragonimus heterotremus
GAGTCATCAGCAAGAGAGCTTCCTTACCGCTTTAACTGTCCCGCGTCATGAAATGCACTCACTTCACAAACAACGACAACATTTACGCCACTGAGCTCGGTTAGCCGCCATCTCATCTAAAGTTTCAAGCCACTGACTCTGTAAGTCGCGAGGGCTCCAGATCGGGAGATGAACCCGATCTTCCGTGCCCAACCCCTTTGTGAACGATTTCATTTGTCTACGCCAGGTCATCATCTATCCACCTCACACCTTGCGCCAGTCGGCCGCAGCGTCGTCAAACAGTACTCGATGTGGCAAACGATTAGCTGGCATCCTTAGTACATGACCTATCCATCTAAGTCTGTGCAAATGTAGTGACTGGATAAAAGAACTCGTTTGACAATCAGTGCCAAACACCCGCTTCCTAACCTCATCGTTGCTTACTCGTTGGTGCCACCCGATACGAGCGATTAAACGCAGACGTCGGTGGTCAAACACCTGAAGACGGTTAACGTCTTCTACCCTGAGGGGCCATGTTTCGCTACCGTAAAGTAACACAGCCCTCCCTGTTGTCTGATATACGGGACCCTTAAGCTTCAGAGAGATACCTCTCTTTCACCATAAGTGCCGCAGATTAGTAAACACCGCCCTAACCTTAGAAATACACGCCTCTATTCCATTTCCTACACCTCCGCCGCCGCCGCCGCTGATGCTGCTTCCCAGATACACAAACCGGTCAACAACCTCCATGAGTTCATTATCAAACATTAAATCTACGTAATCACTACAACTCTGCAGGAGTACTTTGCATTTCGAGGTTACAAAGCGCATTCCGAAGTACTTAGCAGAACGGGAAATTGCGTTTAGCCTTGTTTGTGCCGCCTGAAAGTTGTCAAACACTAACACCTTATCGTCCACATAATCCAGATCAGTCAGCCTTCCACCAGGTAGGGGATCCACACCGGCATCATTTGAGTGACGCAAATAGTCCTCCATTATTTCGTCCATGAGGAAAGGGGACAGCCTTGACGAACGCCGCTCATGGTGCTGAAACTGTCAAACAGCTCACCGTAAATCCTGACCTGAGCTGAAGTATGGGAGTAGAGCGCCGACAGTATGTTCACATACTTGGTCGGTACACCCCTGCGTTTAAGCTACTCTAAGAGTGTGGATCGATCCACCGAATCGAACGCACCTTTATAGTGGAGAAATATGGCCTTTGTTGGCCAGTGGTATATATGACGCTGCTCAAAGATTTGACGAAGGGTAAAAATATGATCTATACATTCCCGGCCAGGACGAAACCGTGCCTGTTCTTCTCTAATGTTTACCTCCCGAACTTCAGTGAGTCGACGAAGTATAATGGATGCAAGAACCCTAGTAATGACTGGGATCAAACTAATTCCTCTATGGTTTTCACAAGAGCTCCTGATACCCTTTTTGAATATATGAACTATTAGCGCCTGACCCCAGCACGGAGAAATAATCTCCGTCATCCACACAAGTTGAAATAGGTCAATCAAGGCCTCGACTAACACCTCTCTACCTTCTTTAAAAAGTACTAGCAATAGATCATCTGGACCAGCAGCTCCATTCCGATCGAGAACCGAGATGCAATTGCGAATCTCAGTCTCAGTGGGTGGTTCCAAATCTACCGACCAGGGCGTTACATCAGAAGTTTGTGGAGGCAGCACGGTCGAAGCAGGAGACCAGCTAAATTGACCCTCAAAGTGTTCAGCCCAGCGTTCCAACCTTTTAAACTTATTATAAATTAGTGCGTCATCTTCCTCGCTGATTGCTTCACTGACAGACGGTCGCCTGGGACCAGTATCACGGATAAGCCTAGATAGTTTGTCGGTGTCCCCTGAGACAAAAGCGATCTCTCTTTCGTTAATTTTATCCATTAGCCAAATCTCACCGTCAGCCTTTAGCTTACGTTTCAGGTTTCTACGGGTATATCTTCTAGACTTATTATGTGAACTACCAGAAGGAATCTTCCGTCTTGCTTCTAACAGCCCCAGAGATTTCTCTGAAATCCAATGTTTGGTAAACTTATGTATCCCTGTTCCGCATGTCAGGGTACCTGCTTTCTGAATGGCCTGTGGGATTTGTGTCTAGCAGCTATTAGAATTTTCGGAGTGAGTACCACTAAGGCAGCTTTCTAAGCTGGTTTGGTACTTATGCTTCACCGGCGGTATAGCCAGTTTCTCAACAGCCAGTCGTTGTTGTTGATGAGGTCGTTGCCCAACAAAAGTAAGAACAAAACGACAACATACTAACGCGTATTCTGAATCGAAGTATGTGCTCCAATAAGAACGACAGTCGTGGATGGAACCACGCCACCTATAACTGACAGCTATGTGGTCTGTCTGAGACCAGGCCTGATTCGGAGCAAGCGGGCACCAAGTATAGCAATGACGAGAACGGTGCGTAAAACTAGTGCTGGCTAAAAATAGCTTATACTCAGCGCACAGCTGCAACAATCGCCCACCATTATCTGACCGATGTGACGAGTAGACAATGCGGGTGTTGTTAATTCCATACGTTGAGTGCTGTCCTGGATTCTAGTTTCCGAGATACGGCAGACATTGACATGCAATGAGTCTAACGTTCATGCAAGTGCGGCCTGTTGACTTATCTGTTTTAGAGGGTGAACGTTGAAGACACCTAAATTAATTCGCATTCTGAGTCTGAGCAAATGACGAAGGAGGACTGCGGCTGAATGGCAAGAAACGGAACTTACCGGCTCAATGTTATCACGGTTAGCTACATATGTTGCGAGACCTGTGAGTAACTATCATAAATGGAGGTTGGGAGGGGTCTGAGAATTAAATTGGATAGGACAGTGGGGGAGGGGTCAGCAGTAGCATGTTTTCGCCTATACACCCTGCTGTATGCATCAGCTAGTGCGACCCGGTTTATACTGCGAGACGACCGATGTAGTATGGGATTATTTGTGTTTTGATTATTCATGGTTGTGTGTGGGTGGAGATACTGCTAGGACGCCCAGACCTAGGCAAAAGAACGATTAGAGTGCGCAACCAAAGCCTTTGGCTCAAAAGCCAGTACTGCAAAGCAGCGGGTGGGTGGCAGTATACCAGAACTGGTACGTTTTCCGGAAGAAGATGCCAATCTTCTTCCAACCCCCAACCTGGGGGACCAGGAGACTGGTTTGTCAGACATCTACCTATTGGCCTGCCTGGCATGAGTGACTTTATCGGTGTGGAGGCCACACCGTCCCGTTCAGCTCAATAGGTCATCGAGATGCGCAAGCCGTCACATCGCTTCAAGGTCCAGTCTCGTTGTGACAGAGATTTCAGCAACAACAATTTTAAAGGAAAACACAGAAATTCAAGGCAAATTGTATGTCAAATGTAGGGCGCTGCATCTTTTTTACCACTGAACAATTAACAAGTCATTCCACAGAATTAGTAAACCTTAATAGTTGCAGTTATCAAATGAAAGTTATCAGTGTGATATGGTAACAGAGAGAAAGAACAGAAATAAAAAAGCGTTCTCAAAATCAAAAACTCTTCGGGGCACAAGGGTCCTATGACAGTCAAAGCTCACTTATCGGGATGATAAAATGTCCCTCATAGTGAAACAACCTTCAGAAAGTAGCAGTAATCAACGCCAGATTTCTAGAATAAATATGTCAGGTTTTCTGGGGACCAAGAACAGTCAGTAGGCGTAAATCATTGATTTCTTAGTTGGGCAGTCACAGTCAAATAAACGCATTGCCAAAAGATGGATACAGGATACCACGAAAAGTGATGGTCACAAGCAAGTAGGAATTAGAGTTCACATCAGATCTACAGCGCCGACTATCACTACAACGACAACTAGACTTTCATTTACCCGCTTATAACTATTGTGTGTTTTCACTTTGGCTTGACCATAACCCCACATCATATATTATTTGACCCCTGTAGTCTTCATGAATGGGGATACGCTGTTCAGCGTTCGTACAGAATTCTGCTAACCTGGAAATATTTTTGTATTTTGAACGTTCATGTTATGGTCCTGAAAATGTATGGAAATGTGATCTAGCGATGTGAATCTCTGAAAACACTATGAAATTTAAACATTTCCGTTCAGTTTTGTGGTTTTCTTCCTTGTTGCTGATATCAAAGGTTGATCCTATCCATCACTCAGTGTGCACTGTAAACACGGAGCATATAAGGTTCCAATATCCTGTCATCATTGTATGCCAACCATCTATCGTCGTATGTCTGCCACACAGTGGCTGTGACAATCCTACAGTGCATTAGACAGCCGCTAACTATATTACCTACCGACTGTTATTGACATGTCATTCAGGTGTTATCCAGCTTCGTTGACTCTCTGTTTACAAACATTACCGAATATGTTCATTTCCATTGCTAGGGGATTAAAGTTTTTGACAAATCATCAGAGTAACAATCCATTATTGTTTTTTTAAAATCACCTTTTGATACCTTTACAGTGATTTGTGTATGAAGTGTATCTGGTCGATGTGTGAACACTGCGGTTTTTCTTGAACTCTCTAGGGTTCTTTGTTATACAACACGTGTGAAGGAGTCTTCATGAATGAAATTTAGTTTTTCTTGCTACTGAGTCAATTTTAAACCAGAAACCATAAGACCAGTGTCAGAGAAAGTCTTATTTTTACAAACACGATGGATGTAAACATATCTGTCACATTGGCATTATCGACAGCTCTTGGGAGAAGTTGTCATTGACACACAGATTTGTTCGCACTCGTAGTTGACTCAATCCGGTGTATATCTATAATTTCAAAATGCCTCGACTGTAACAATCATGCTAAGACGAACACTGGTAGATGCTAGCATTTCGTATTGGCTCGTCAGTACCAAATAACCAATAACACGGGAACCTTTCAATTTAACGTCTACAGTACTTGGGGGGGTATGAACAAAGAAACCAACAATAACAAAACGTCCAATCGTATGATCTGAATGACACTCACCACGACTTAGGGCCATGGCAACCTCAGGTTCACAAATAATTGTTTTTGTACACACAACACAGGTTTGAACCGGTTTATTGCGACGGCTTCAGCAAATTTTAAGAACCGTGGGTTGTGGTGGCGCATTATGATGGTGAAGGCTGAGGTCAGGTCCACGTTGTGGCCAGTTGACAGGATGTGTCGTCCGATCGACGAAGCTGGGGGATTACGATTCTGTGTGATTACAGTGTCCGGTTTTGAGACCTGTCTGTGAACCCACATAGGTACATGTTCCTTCATCCTAGAGATCAATGATCTATCGGTGCTGCCTATGTAACTTTTTTCGCAGTTACATGAGAATTGGTAAACACAGTGTGATTTGGCACCAATAGGTTGATCTCCTTTGATTGTAGGTACAGGTTTTGTTCAAATTATTGAAGGGATATAACTGTTTTAAATCATGCTAAGGTTTTAGTTTGTTGTCATCAGACTGTGAACTGGTTTATTAGCCATGCCAGTCGGCCTTCGATAATTTTTACACCTTGACACAATGAGAAAAACGCACTCTCATCTTATTCTTCTCAGTTCTCATTTCCAAAAAAGTGGAAAACTGCTTAACCTTTTATCAGGATAATGTTGCTATGGCCACATTGGTAAGTCAATATGCAATTGGGAACTTTTTCAACAGGCAAGGATATTCCCTCTGACAATTTGAATTACAAGTCTTACTGTGTAAAGTATCATCATGGTCTATCTTTCGTTGATTAGAGGTGCAAGCAAAATTGAGGTGACAACACGTATAAAGTGAGTTTAAGAAATGGCAAATACGACATGATTAAGAAGAATAAGAGAGGGAACAACATGTTGAGTATGAGAACACTACTGTTGAGGAACGCTGAAGGTTAAACATTGAACTTGAACAGTTATATCAAAGAGCTGTTTAAATTAGCCACGTGGTATGCAAAGAGGTCCAAGAGGACCCGAAACATTCTTTTTGTTGTGAAATCAAATGCAGGGAGAAAATCGAACATACATGAAATTGATGAGGCATCTTTCTTTGAGAATTGCCTCAAAGAACTTCGGAAAGCGTGCTGCAGTGAACATGAGCTTGCACTCTACCCTTAATCACTTTACAATGCTGTGTATGTTTGTGAGTACACGAGTGTATGGTTAAATTGCGTATGGTTTTGTGCATAACACTTTGACAATAGAAATAATCTACTGTTGACAAGTTAGAAATGTTCAAAATTTCATTGTCTCGAGTCAGTCCCGATCAGGTGGTTTTGACAATATCACATGAGCCCTGAAAAAGTAGAGGACATTCATTCTTCACTTCATTACAACCAATGTATATTAGACTATTCTATGACTACCTCTTGTTTGTCCAGATTGTAACACTGATTTCTTGTGTTTCTAGAGTGTCTGATCGTATTTTTGTTGGAGTTTCCTTTTTTCGTTGTACGCTACTCACAGTGTTCACAGAACGTCAAACCCGTTCCTCCTTGGGTGATGCTGCCAACGGATTTTTGTTGGATGTTTGCGATAGCTGAGATTGTATGTATCAGTGGCCAGTTGGTTTACATTAGGTTCGGGATCTCATTGCTGTCCACCCTTTAAAGTAGACAAAATTTTTATGAATTTGCAGTCATGTGTTCAGCAGTTTGCCTTCTGTTGTCTTTCTCACCCAAGGTATGTAGCTATAGCGCCTGAGGTAATTTGATCAGAACTGCGTTGATTTCTTCCTTTTGTATTACTAAGTTGTACGCAAATTTATCTGGTTTCTTCTGTAGTCCTCTTGATCTTCTGTAGGCATTGTGAGCTAGGATTGTTATCCTGTGAATACCATTTTTGTGTTTTCGTTTTCTCCCGGGTAACCTACTAGCGCACCATATTCGATTTTGAATCACATTCATTTGTTATTTACCAAGTGCTTTATGTGACTAGCTGACATTCCAAATTTCAATGAGCGAGATCAACACGATTTTGTTTTAGGTGCAGCTGGTTTTGTCTGCTCTGTGCAATGCCATTTTTCATCGCTTACAAGTTACCAGTCCTGTTGGAGAAATTTCACATTCCACCACAGTCCGTCCCGGTTCTTCACTATATTGTTTGTTCATATCACCGACGAAGGTGGTAATGGTATCTGACCAAACTTCCTATTCAAATCAGTGCGGCAATCTTTCCGATCTCAGTCATAAGCAAAAGGCTTTCAATACAGCTGAAACAGCGGTGTCAGATACTTCAGAAAAGATGAATAATTTCACGGGTTAGTTACTTGTTGCTTCATACGAATTTCGTTCAATACCCTTTTTTACTTGTCTGTATCTTAAAAATTGAAATACTATCGTGAATACTGGCTTTCGCAGTCAAACTTATCATACTTAGCCTGCCCGACTTCGATAGACGCCTCAGAGGTATCAGTTGCTCCTTCATTTCCTTTTGTCAATGATTTGACGTTCATCACCTTCGACCACTTATTGATCAGAAACAAAGTATGCTTTTCTAATCTCAAGATTGCGCATGTTCTACGTGTTTCATGGACCGTATTATTTTCTCGCAGAAAGTCGTTTACTCAGATTCGATTTGTTAGTATTCAGGATTACGTCCGTATCGATCGAATCATTGGTATCGATCTATCGGCTCTTATCAAACGTTATTCAGCCCGTTATGAGCTGTTTTATCTGTTTACATATTCTCTGCTCGGTTCGTCTGTAAATCGATGAAAGTGTTGCCTTTTTAATGGTGGCATTTTTACCTCTGGTTCGTTGGTTAATGTTATATATATATATATATATATATATATAGTATTAAAAAGGGGGCAGACACTGAGTAGTGAATTTGTTGTGACGTTTCAAATCCACACTAGCATTCGTTATCAAACAAATAAATGTGTTGGAATGTGATTGCTGTGCCTCTCACCGTGTTCGCCTGTCGGTCTGTCTTCGCTCGTTTTTCTTTCCAGTGTCTGTGATGCTGACGCAGTGGCTGTCTATATCTACGTGTCGATTGAACGAATTCCGCGAATAGAGAGCCTCTAGTACAAGCCGTTCCAGTTTCATCTTTGCCCGTGCGACCACTTTCGCATGATCTATGTTGACCTCGTGGCCTGTGTCCGCGCCCTGGTGCCACAGTTGTGATCTAGGGTCGGCTCGTCGCATCGCTAGTTTGTGTTCGTGCACGCGTGTGCGAAGCTGTTTGCCTATCTCTCCCACACAATGTTGGTAACACCCCAGACATGGAATCGCATAGACCACGCCAGACTGTTCGTGTGGTTCTACACGATCCTTAGCGTTCACCAAAACTGAACGGGGTGTTGAGTTCGGCTTGTGTGATATTTGGATGCCCAGTAGTTGGAGCATCCTTTGTGCTACTTCAGATGTGCCGTGAATATATGGCACTGTCATTCGCGTTCACGATGCATTTGTTTCTGGTAACTCCTGGTGATAATCCTAGCACGTTCTGATTCAATCGGCGGATTGCATGTAACGGTCTTAGGGAACACATTATGACGAATGCAGTTATGCTCACAGACAGAGCCTTCACGGTTGGCATAGTTTTCCCATTTCCTCACACATTTGAGCGCGTTGCGTCCGAATACACGGTCATAAGATAGTGCATAGTGCTCCAAAGCCCTACTTAAATTGACTTGATTATCAGAAGTATAATCACCTACGATTGTTGACGATCGAAAAATATCGTATATCAATCCAACCGAAACGCTCAAACCTAAGCACTGAATCCCTCACACACATTGATGATGTTATCTCGTCGGGTGGGCCAATATTCGCAATCCAAATGCTAAGCTCAGCGAACAACTGAGTGCTCAATCTATCAACCTATGTTTACAAATCTGTCACTATTTCTAACGGTCACAAACCACTTCGACTTGTTGAGATTGTACCTGTTTCCGTTGGTACACGCAGTTACAAGCCTCCTTGCATCAGTGGTTCAAGAAGATAGGTGATAAGGATCGTTTAATACTTTTTTTAATCGATCATCCACTAAAAGTTAGTGTGAATATATCCATCAGGGCATGGTATCAACAGAAGCTTTAAAACAGTTCGTTCCCTTGATGAACTTGAACAAGGCAATCAGAAGTAATATTTTGTGCATTCCGATCACACATTACTAATTTTAAACGTGAGGTCAGTTTCACAGAGCAGAACTCATGGCTTCTGAGATCAGACAGACGGACACGAAAGTGAATAGTATGGGAATTGTGATTATCAGGGTGGCTGCAGAGTCAATACAAATTGTTTCTGAGCGTACAAGAGGGGATTGTGGCATTTTCAGGCCAGATCCCCAGCAGGCTGGGGGACGCTTTTCCCGTAGCTCCAAAAAATCACAGAATGTGTCATCGCTTTGCTTCCACATCATTATCAACAACCAGGATCATTACATGGCGTGAGGCCCCTCTGCAACACACACGATGGCGCCCGTTTGTGTGTCCACGTGGCTTCCCAAATTCAGATGAAAAGTTAAAATGCCGGTGTGGTACCAATTTTGTAGGTATGCCTCACATTCCAGTCATTCTGTCTTACTCATTCTGACAGATGCTAACGGCACAGCTGTATTAGTAATTTGTAAATTGAGAAATAATAAACTTCCAACCATCCCAGAACCTTCTATCCTCACAACCAACCCATTTCTAAAACACGAAAGCCTTATATTCGAAAACGGTGCAACCTTCGTTTTCGATGTCTGTTTGTGACCCGTACGGAATGGAAACCACAGTCAAATTAAGGAAGGATAAGTACGGTTTTTAAGAATTAATTAAATGTATTTCTACTTTCCACTGTTCGAAATCTCGCAATGTCTTACTGTACTTTATGACAGAGTTTTCATAGATCCGTCGTCACGCGAACTCTTTCAACAGATGAGTCTCCCGAAATTTGCTGTAAGACATTTGTGTCCTGTATTCAAGGCCCCCTCAAAATATTGGATTCGTATATGAGAAGTACTTAGTATGCGAACGTTCACTTCTGATACGTTGACTCGAATGTGTATTGCACGAATCGCATATCGAGTCTGGCTTCTCACTTACGCATGGTTATATTGCATCTGTGGCGAAGTGTGTAAATCTCGAATCTGGAAGATGAGTGCTTTTCGTTATAGGCAAATTACTAATGTCATTCTTTAAAAAATCTCATGATTTGCTTCTTCCAGTTATCCTATTCAAGAAAAACAGACTCAGCGTTGGAGGCTAAACTGTCATATCCTGGTTAGACTGATAGGATGAACTCACATCTTTTGCGCATAAAGCGCTGCTTGTCGTTGGTTGATGGGCTTCATATAACTGAGTACGACGTGTTTGTGTTAGGAGGCGCATCTCCTAACAAGACATCCAGGACGCATCACGCCACATCAATCGGCCGACCCAGCTCGGATGGTATGGTCGTGGATGGTGGTATGGTTCCACTCAGTTAATCAGATTGCAGGTGTGCGGTTGAACGCCTGGCCGCTATCTGGACTGTGTTTCTTCTCGCGTTGTCTCCTGATGCCCCCTGTAACGTGATTTGTCCTGACTACGTGACTGCCATATATGACTGTTTTATTTGATTCGCTCTGTGTCTGCCGGCCATCTGTGATAATCGTTTTGTCCTAGTCTTGTTTCGCTCTTTCAATAAACGGTATTGCCGCGTCTCTTCTCATATCTCGGTTTCGGGTCAAACGACTGGGTGCGTAACCAAGGCAACGACCCAATAATTTGAGCCTGGTGCTATGTGATGGCACTGAAGAAGTAGACCGGTTATCATAAGTTGTTCCTCAACCCATAATTGTAGACTGCACATTTCGGATGTATGCATGACCATTTTTTCGCGTCATCGGCCCTATCACCATTTAAGTGGTCGTTTTCAACCATTTACTGACAAACAGCCGGTCCGTCCTCCCGCCGCGTATTCCACTGCCAGAGAAAGTGAACTGTCGTGTAACGTATGTACCAGAACGGATAGATGACTTGTTCCGCTTGTTTGCGTCATATGCCCTACTTATGGTATGATTAAAGATCCCGTGTGGTTCCGTCAGTTGTTCAGAACAATAATGAGTTTATGTTTGGCGGGCTGTTCAAGCAAACAGGAGTCTACAAGACATGGTGCAACTCATTTGATGCCAGCTTCATAGTGTAGTGGATTATCAGGCCGGAGGTGTGAGCATTCCAACACTCGGCGGAATACCTCGACGCTGGGAGAGGCACATCCAAAAATCCACAACGAACGGATCGGGGACGGCGTGGGCGACCGGATGAGTCATCGCTCGACTGGATCAGACCAACGGGCGAGACATAGCAGTCCGAGGAGGATGGACGACCAAATCGGAAGTGCGATTATTCCAACGCTCGGGGGAATATCTCGACACGGCCGTGGGTAGGTGGAGAACAACAAGAGCGACCGGACGAGCCATCGCTCAACGAAGTCGGATCAACGAACGAAGAATAGCAGGCGGAAGACCCCCCGATAGACGGCGCCTATCATACGCATAAACCGGGCAGAAGTGCACACGACGTGTGAGCGGAAACCTGGGGGTGTTGTGGGCTGGAATGCTGACTCATTAACGCGAGCGCGTGTGTGGCATGCTAACTAGCGAGTTGGAAAATAAAGATTGTGCTTTATTGGATGCCTTTTCGCCACAATAGTGAACACAGATAGTGATTATACAAGTTACGCCTCGTCAGGTGCATGCAGCAGAGTGTGAACGTTTCTTGGGTTTGAGTCAGTCGTAGTTTTACCGTAACCAACGCTTTTATCATTTTTAAAATTGACTGGTTTGGACGTCTTTTCCAATAAACCGGTAATGTAGGTAACTAGTCACAATTCTCCTTCTATTTGCTCCCCTTTTCACGCGAGATGCTTGAGTTTTGTTGGTAACATGAAAAAGAAAGAGTTTAAGCTGTTGTCAGCCTAACCGGGTATGCATCCAATTACTCAACAGTCCGTGCACTCTGTTTATTGTTCCTTTCATGTTAGTTTGCTCTGTTTCTCCAATCGTCGGTTAGTCCGGTTGATCTTAAGCTCAGGACTGTTGGCAATAGATTTCAACTATTACGTTCGTTCGTGTGATTGATCCATCCTGGCACTTCATCGTTTTTCATTTTACACTAGACCCATCCACAATTTGTGCTGCGGCAGTCCCAACCTACGAATTTGC
Organism: Paragonimus heterotremus; assembly: GCA_013368495.1. Lineage (NCBI taxonomy): Eukaryota > Metazoa > Platyhelminthes > Trematoda > Plagiorchiida > Troglotrematidae > Paragonimus > Paragonimus heterotremus. Next base: position 90,300 of record LUCH01001028.1, read on the forward strand.
CGTTGCCCGAAAACCAACATTTCCTTCAACCAGTCCATCTCAGTGTGAACATGATACCAAATCTGGTCTACTCATGGAAGCTGAATCTTTATTTCGAAGTAGTAACAGTGCTTTCCAGTTTGGTATCCGTCACGTGCTTTCCCCCAAGTCCGTCGCTGGTTCTTCTGAAGTGCTGAGCTCTTCCTACGCGGTAAGAATTGTGTATTCTCACTCTGATTTATTTTATCTTTTGTATCTCTGCCCACTTGTCTTTCAACCCATGTAGCTCAGTCGGGGCTTGAGATCTTCTGATCTCCGGCTTTCTTTTGCCATAACCGATCATATATAACCGAATATACGTTGTCAAACGTAAAAACAATGTAAGACTCCAGTGATTGTTGCTACATCCGAAGCACTTATATCCCTTGAATGGTTCGAACAAAGCAACCCAAAGATAAATGCCAATAGATGCAAGTGTTTATCTCCTATTGGTATGCCAGCACCAACTGATCGATACTACACACTCAGAGTTGCCTAGCTTCCGAACATTAGTTGAGTTCGAAACTTAATTGAATTCTGCAAGATTCAGCCCCGCGAACTACGAGCTTGGTTTGACGGATGCATGACTCATTCAAGCTTACTCAGTTTGCTCCACAGAAATCAGAAATGTGCACGACGATATAGTAAACGGACCATTAACAGTCGTAAAAGTGACTGACTAGTCAAAAGTGGTTTGGACTACTTTTAGGAGGTGATATTGTGCTGTTGCGACCAATCCAACTATGGGTTTCTTCAGTGAATTGTGCTTACAACGCTGTAGACTCAAGCAAAGCTTATGGACTACTTCTGTCTCCAATAAAAGATCAACCCGTAGTGTCCACAAATCTCACCGTAATTGAGAAGAAAACCGCCGATATGTGGTTCATCCCAGTAGAATCTAAACGTATCTTACAGTTCGATCTGTCATTTTATTGCCAGCTATCAGTTTCTTCCTGTAATCGACACACTATGTCCACCGACTGAAAGGTGGATTTGATTTCAGCCCTCAATTTCCATCTACACAAAGCTCTACTCTCAGCTCCTTTAACGTTTCCTTCAAGTCGTCCATTATGTCCATGTGAGCTTAGCTAGCATTCGTGAGGTAGAGCAGTTCATTCAGAAGAGTTACCACTACATATTTGCAGTACTATGAACTTATTGACGATAGTGTGTTTACGCATGTGAAACCTAACACCAGCTCTTGCGAGGAGTTCTTTATCGTTTACCTCTGGACGCACGGATGTGCTCTCTAAAGACGCGCCTGCAAGGCCTTACTGAGGTTGTCTTAGTTCTCGTTATCTTTTTGTGCATATCTAGCATGTATCCATTGACTGTTTATTTTGTTCTCTTCTGTAGTTGATCGATGAATATATATTCACGAGTTGAATCCTTTTTTGATTTACTCATTATACGTTCCATCTTTGATCAAACCGACGATTTTGTTGATCTCTGATTTGTGTTTTAAAATTGAATGATAATTGACCACAACTAAACTCCATCATTTCAGCCCCCTACACGTTGGGTTAATATTATCCGTATAACCGGCAAGAACAAACGTATGTTACTCGAGCGCGCATCTTGACCAAGAGTTTTTACGTTTCTTTTTTTACTTCATATGGGACAACATTACGCATTTGTGATTATCATCTACAGAAGTGTTGTTTTTTAAGCGAACCTCATTCGTATCTGGCCGTGTAAATTTGCGTTAGTAACAAAACGAGTTCTCTAAAGATCGTTAAAATTAAAAATTATGCATTGGTTATATTTTATTCATCTGTTCTACAGACTCACTGTGCATTGAACACAGCTCAGCCGTCTTGTGTAGATTGGAGTACATCTACATATCTCTCATCGGACAAAACACACAATGTGGAGAACTGGCTGAACGAACAACAGTCGTTCAGCTGTGACAGTTCTGATGCTAATTTATTCACTTACGATTTCACGGAAGATTTCGATCGCGTCGATGTCAATGAAGTTTGGACCGAGTTTCTGTTCACAGATCCAATCGATGAGAGTTATCCTACGAGTGGGGAAGATGCGATTTGTTCAGTGGGAGCACTTTCTGAATCGCGAACGTGTTCAGTGCTACTAGGCGATAAATTGCAACTTACTCTCTCTCCAACCAAACCTATTTCGTCGTCAGATATAAAAAGTGCAAATCTGATGATGGGTTGTGAGAATATACAAACTTCAAACGTTGAGCAGTGGTTACTCTCAACTTCTCCCAGACATCTCCTTCACACTGACAACCGACCTTTGGTATCATTTGTGCAATCAGAGCGGTATGGTTTATTCACACGCTTTCAGAATTTTTTTTATGGTCGTGTCTACTGAGTATTTTAGTTCACTTCTGATTTGTTTGTTACCTTCAGATCAAGTGATTTGTCTGTCAGGCTCTTTCTAATATACGCGTCTGGTACGACTGACTGTCATTAACCGTGGATGATGGTTAAACGTGTTTATCTGAAATGTTGTTGTGTTCACTTGAATCTAGCACGATTTCTCAGAGCTCAGGGGTGATTGATCATTCCCTATACGCCATTTTGCTAGCCCCGTTTCACACTGTTTTATGAAAGTAACCCATGCTTGATTTTCACTTTTTATCTAAATGAAAGTAAGTTTTTTTTTAAAAAAAATCCATTACCGTAGAAAAAGTTACTTCAGTTGACTAGATTCGCGTGAGTGTTATGTGAACATCAAAGCAACTTTCGAGCTGTCTAGTCGGCAAAAGTATCTTCTCACAAATCAACATATCAGCTCTCTCAGATCGCTTAGATGTAACCATGAATTGATCATGCTGCAACCAGACAAAGGATCGGGAACAGTTTTGATGGAGAGAGTTGACGACGTCAATAAGATGTAACCTATTCTGAATGATTCCCTCAGATTCAAAAAGGAAGGAAAACCAGACAGTCCGTTAGACATCGAACAGAGTATCAACAGAAAACTGCTGGGCCCCATTCTGGCAGACATTTTTGTAGCAAAACTTGAGTAACAAATGACAGGACAGTTATCTCCAGTGCACTTATACAAGTGATACGTCGATGATATTTTTCTCATCGCAAACAATCAACTGCAAGCACAGAGCCTAATTGATCAGATGAATTCTTTGCACCCAAACATGCATTTCAGTATGAAAGGCGATAATCAAAATGGTCTACCATTTGTGGATATATGCGTCAGAAGAAATGCAGATGGTTCGATTCAACGAAGCGTTCATCGTAAGAACACTTGGACAGGTCAGTACCTGCATTTTGAAAGCTTTGTTCCCCGATCCTATAAACAAAGTTTGGTGCGTACTTTGTTTGATCTGGCCAGACCTATTTGCACTGAAGATATTGTGCAAGAGCAGGTAGCCATGTTAGAGACCACCCTACAACTAAACGGTTACCCTAAACCGTTTATTACAAGATTTAAACAACTCATTGATATAGGAATACGACCCGACACACTGTGCAGAAAGTCGATATTTCTTTGTCTTCGCTTTAAGAGTGATGATGTATGTCAACTTATTCACCGTCGTTTGGTTAGTTCTATCTCGAGAACATACAGTGCAATTGTCCCAGTGATCTTGTTCAGAACACTCCGAATTCCAACGCCCTGTGTGAAACAACCAGTGCCCGAGTCAGCCAAATCCAACGTTATTTATGAATATCGACTTAGATGCGGAACATTCTACATAGGCAGGACTGAGCACCAGTTGAGTACCAGGGTCATGGTGCACATCCCGAAGTGTGTCAAGAAACAGGTCACGCAAGCACATGACACCACAGTGGCGCATAGCAACAGAAAGCCTGCATCATCCGTTGCCCGTCATATTCTAATGGCACAACACCAATGCGATCCCACTACGGCATTTCGCGTTATCTACTCAACGTCATACAGGCGAACACTGCGCTGTGCTGAAGCTGTTGCAGCGTGCGATTCTATAACCGCCTTTTTTCACTCACCATTGCATTTAAATTCAGATAATATTCATACTACTCCCGAGTAGCATCATTTTTTGTCATATCTGTGGTAGCGGGATTTCCGCTGTCAATTTTGTGATGCTGTATGTGATTCCGCCCAGTCGAGAACTGATCAACCGGGCACAGTGACCAGACACACGCAGTTAATCTAACGACTTTAAGCAGGTCAACCAAACCCACCGTACAACACAGGTTATTGACTTTGTTGTGTATGGCACTTTCAATACAAATAGTGGCAGTTAATTAGCTCCGGTTGACCTTGAAGCCCACTTGTATGACACTGTGTTTTGGTAAGTGCTGCTGACCACAATCCCATGCAAGTGACGATGGTCCTCTGAATGTGTCCCCTTGGTTGACCGGTGTGTTGTGTACCCACTCTTCTTAATAGTCTTGCCTGGAAAGTACCTAACTAATGTTTTCGATCAAAAGGCATCTTCGTTTTCGATGTACACGACGACCTTTAGTTTTTGTTTGGTTGAGTTGTGTTTTCCTCATCATTATAGCTAGGTGGTGACATGTTCTTTGGGGACCGAGGGAAGCTGTATGTTCTCACCTTCTGCTTTTCCAATATTTTGCATTATTTTGCTTACATTGTTTTAACGTAAATCCGTGACAATTCGTTTTCTAAAATTTCTTCCCCGTTATCACAATTCTTAAAAATAGCATATACTGTGAACTACCTTCAGAACCGGTTCTAATTTGACTGTTCGATATGCTATTATTGAAAATCCTCAACTCTGTTCATGTTCGCTAAGATAACGAGATGACTGCAGTTTGATCATTCTGCCTGTTCTAACACACACATGTAAAAAACTAATAGGCCTTCAAACACTGGTGTGTAAAATGAGCAAGCTCATCTCTTGTTCTAAAAAATTTGACCATTCAATTGTATGGATGGGTGTACTTGTACCTAGGTATATTTTCTAGACGAACAAGAACTTATCCTGTTGTCTGATCCACAAACGTCTGCTAATTGCTGACATCCCAGTCTGATCGAGTCAACCAGGTAGCCCATTTCCACTCCATCGATAACGTTCATGTGCTCATCGTCCCAAAAGTGATAGCTTTCGGCGACGATTGCAGAGTGCGTTTACATACTAGTGCTCTTGCAGCTGAAAATGACCGAAATGTTGTTGGAGTAGTTCACGATCTGTTTCCCATGAACCCATATCTTTGAGAATCGGCAATATGACCCGGAATGCCTGCGAATTAAATTGTATCTCTTTTGCGTTGTTCGGTTGAAATTCTTTCAGGAGTCATATTTCTTTCCAATTTCGAAGTTCTTATGCTGATTTTTTATTTGGTGTACCTAGACAGATACCTCTGTGAGTATCCATACAGTTCTTCACATCTCCGATTTAAGTGTTAGCATTTATCCACACACAAAAAATCACTGTTATTCAGCTTCATATTCAAAGATGCCTGAGGTCGTGACAATTGTTTTATCGAATGTTCACCCGGCTATTTATCAAAGTGTGCAGCTCTGATGGAAGTATTTTTTTAAATCTCCTAAAACGTATAACGGTTACATAGTTTGCCCTGTCATTTATTTCTCTTGGTTTATACCGTTTTTCATTGCCATAACCTGTCTTTCACTTTTAATCAGGAATTCTACTTTTGGCGAGAATGGATGTCAAACTGATGTAGATCTCCAGGTATGTTACCACTCTACATCTCAAACCGGTTTCATTTGCGTTCACTTGCCCCAACTTAATTGCAATAGATTTCCCGTACTTTTACAATCCTCTCAGGGTGCGCGAACAAACTCAAATACGGATCAAAGTGATGTTTCAATGAATGTACATTCTCCTGAGGATGATCATCTACCTGACTTGGAACGGTTTCAGATCCCAGGTATGTGGTTGTTGGACGTAGTGGTAGATTTGACAACGTTGGTTGATAGTTGTTCCTTGAACGCCATCTGTTTCGTCTCTATGATTGTTTTTTGTGTTGTGGATATTTTAGCATTTATGTCGATTCACTGCCGTTGTATTTTTCCCCAGCTATCCAACTTCAGTGTGCTCTCCTAATGCAGTTTCGTCAACTTACTGGTCTGATACAAACACTGTCGTCTTTTTCGAACGAACCTGTTGTCTTTTCGATTGATGGCTGTGTAACCGAACGTGGACCGAACAACCTTGTTTCAGATCTCGATTCAGACTGTGCACCTGTTTGCGCCAATACCTCACCTGAATACCTGTCTGGGGTTTGTACGACACATGTGTCTGATTGTTCTGGGCGTATTCAGGTAAGATTTTATCCATTTTATCGTTTGTTTGTCTGCTATCTCATGCTAAACCTGACCGCGTGACATAGATCAGCTTATTTTGTAGCGCATATGTGGGCATATACACGTTGTTTCCTGTCGTTCACATCCACCAATGTTCAACTAACTAACTTGCGAGTTTCCTGCTTTTCTCATACCAACTTGAACATTCTACGACTTCATGCCGTACTGGATACCAACGTCTTCTGTTTTACTTTCATCATCCAACTTTTATCACGAGTTCATAGGATTGCGTATGTGAGCGGAAGATATTCGTTTGCGTGTTCTTGTTTCTGTGATGGTTGGGTAGTAAGTCGTGTTGGATGATTTGTAACTCTAAAGCAAAGGTTGATGAGGACAAATAAAAGAGACTTTGAAAGCAGCAACTGGCGTTCAGCTATGTCAGTACCCAACGACCTTCTGACAGATATGCACATGACAGTTTCTGGTGGTGTGTGTGAAAGATAACCGGGACCTTTGCAATGTGGCTTGCTTGTCGCATGTGTGTCGATTGAATAAGATCTTACGATTCAGTTGATGTAGTTGTCTCCATAAGGTTAGACAACGTCCCCAGTATGAGCCTAGTCTGGCTCATGAGTGGTTGTCCGCATAAGGATCCGCCCATTCCGTATCCATGTTGTGATTACGATCCCTTGAGAATTCATCCCTGTTTAGTGAGAGGAGGTCTGTTGGTGGATGCTACGATGTGTGTGGCGGATGTTGTATGTATTTCTTACAAACTACCCGCGTTGTATTGTAAATTGACCTAACATTGTCATCCTGTCTGAATGGGGCATTCTCCCGAGTCCTAGTGATCTGTCTCTGATCATGGCTAGTAACTGATATTTTTTTAAGATGAGAGCCACAAGCCACTGTCTCGTTGTTCATTTTAAGGCTGTCAGTTGGCCAGTAGTTCGCCGATCATCTGCCAATTGTGCACCCGGATAAGAAATCCGGAGTCCGAATCATTTCACGGGAATTCAATCTGAAAGGCTTGCCAAAAACAAGCTTCCTGACAGAATCGGGTTAGCGAACGGTTTTAAGACACCGTCGTAGCTACAGCCATGCTAACTGATGCCAGATAATACGCGCACTTCAGGTCAAATCACTCGGCTGTATCGTCTTAGTGTTTTGGATACCACCGTGTACGATCGATAAGCCCTGGCTATTGACAAATTTCTCAGTAAACGTCTCAACGTTTGAAAGGCACCACAGAGCTGGGAACCAGCAAGCATCAGAGTGCGAATAAACAAAGCAAAGATACACTGTTTCCCAGACAGAGCATGCTGTCAACATGATGTTTTCACTAAACGATGGACAATAAAAAAAGTATTCTTGAATGAAACAGATTTACAACGTAATGAAAGGTTGATGGAAAACTACGGATTTTAGTTAAGTTATCACGATCTGGGATAACGTGATACGTGTGTTTACTGATCCAACTGAGTCAGATAAAGGGCATAACGTGTATCCTGCAACAGTTGATGTTTGCTCACAAACGGATCTGTCTAGGACTGTTACATTGTAAGTGCAAATGCTTCTGATTGTGATTCAGAACCGATATTTCATTCCAACGGAAGCTTGTCGAAACTTTGCGCTCTCGTGTGATTACTTGGTTCTCTCTGTGCGTCTGATTGTGATAGTGTTCACTTATATTAAATTGCACTTTTATCAGTCCAGTTTGCCGGACAGCAGCCGCGCACGACTTGGTCTGGTCGAATTTATGCTGGAACCGGATCCCACTTTTGGAACGGAAGTAAGAATATGACGTGCCGGTAACCTGACAACTGAAGTGATTTTTATTTGTGTGGTCTGTATGGAGAGCGCAGAGAAGACCACTAGCAAGTTTAGTGCAAAGGATGTGGGTACGCAATCGTTTACTTGTAAATCCGTTCGAAGGCTAATGGAAAAGTTTGTTACAATGAACAGTGTTCATGATCTGCAAATGGTCGACCTTGCATCTCAATAAATAACTGTTCTGCTGGTGATGTTCTACCTAGTGCAAACAGCGGCCCCTGACAAAGCGTCCATCGGCTCACTGAAGAATGTAACACGTCGAAGTTCTTTGAACACACTTTGGGATATGCGTTTCGAGATATTTAATTCCAAGTGTAATTACATGTCCTGAGCTTTGCCAGCTAATGTTACTGCATGCTAATACTTTCTTTTCATTCTTACCGCCTACAGTCTGAGTTCAAACCGAGATTGGAGCGGTGTGTAGATCGTCTTGAGCTCCTGTTAACTCTTCAAACTGCTGTTTGGTTGACTTCCTACTCCATATTCGGTCTATCTTTGGATATCGCTGATCGTTTGCCAGATGTGTATGACGAAAGAAATATCTGCTCCGAAGAACATCTTTGCTCATCCCAATATTTAGTAGAGGCTGAAAATGAGCTCCGGGTTTCTGCTGTTGGTCCGCTGAACATCGCATCAGTTGAGCAATGCCCACAGCTCAGTTTGTTGTCTTGCGCAGCAGCCTTGGGGTGAGTATGATATATTTGAGTATGTTGACACAAACTTTGAGCCTTTTCTTTGAGTAGTTGAAGTATGACGTGTTATGCAATAAAAGTTGCGTAATGAAATTAAATCCTTTGGTTCAGAAGTACGATTTTTCTATATTCTACTTTTGTTTCGTTCACAGTTATTCCGAACTGTTGTTCGGCCTTATTTATCTAGTCAAGTCTGTTCACGCAAGGGGTCAAACGTCTCCGAACTTTATTGAAGAGCATGCTATCTTGGATCAAATCATGCGTAAGTGACTTGCCCGAATTTGTCAACATCACTCGATTTTACACTTGCCGACAATTCACACAGTCCTTGACTGTTTTTTTTTCGTTTTAAAAAAATATGTTTTCTAGTCATGTTGGACACAAAAGCCATGCCTTACGGAGAAAATGATGCGGTTACACCTTTGGGCTGGGCAGCATTAAACCGACATATGGAGGCTATCCTTTTGCTGGCTTTTTGGAAACCGGAAGCCCTCTCTGATGCTTGTGTTTTCCTTGATCAACCGCTAGGCCGTTCGTTCGCACTAAAACAGGTATTCCACATTAATCATGCTATCGCTTTCCTGTAAATAGATCGTTTACCTTAAGCCTATTTTAACACTAATTTTCGACTGCGAACCAGTGTTTTGATATTCTACAATTTTTTGTAGCGTTTTCTCAAAGGTCGGTTTATGTGTAGGTTTCAGACATGTAATCATAGTTAATTAGCAAAACTTTTGTCATTATACCAGATGGCATCATAAGCGCAAATTCGTGTAGGACCTTATCGGAAACTGATTAAACAGCTCTCTCTCTCTCGTAATGCAATCGAGCGCCATTAACATGCACATTCAGAGCCACAAACTGTTCGTACTGTCATCAAAGTGTCTCTGTTTTGTGCATGCTGTTGTCAGGTGACTCTGACGGAAATTTTTCTCAAGACAGTTACTGTAATGGATTTGGTGATCACAACGATATCCTCCTTATCTTCGTAGCATTCGCAAATTCATAACCATTGATGGCTATTTTTCTGTTCCATAATCGTCTTCATCCCGAACCCGTCGTTTTTTATTCTCAGTTGTCCAAGTTTACTGGGCTTTCTGAGCTGGAATCTTCTCTGAGTTTCTTGGAGAAAGAATTTAACAATATGACTGCAGCTAATGAAATGGATCGGTTGAACCGAGTCTTATGCCTTGTTCGCACACGCGACCCCTCGTTTGCCTCATCACCTGTTGGACCTGACGCGCTAATAGAGGAAGGAAGGACTGAACACCAGGACGTTCAGCGGAAACCCACGGACGTTGTTTCGCGTTCAATCTTGGCCAGACGTGGTGTTCCAGGATTTTCACATCTTCCAGAGTAAATATTTCCATTCCTCATTAAACAAAACAAATCCAGATACTCATTTGGTGGCTGACGAGCATTCAATGGATCAGCTGGATTGTGGTGTAGTGTTATCGCCTACTGGGAATGATGGATGTCTTGGCGCCCGTTCAGAATTATCGATCACAAGTTCGCCTTTTGCACATAATCCGATCACTCCGTTGAATTCCTTGACTTCGCCTCGCATGTCGCCATTGTGGTTGCAAACGGAATTCCGTTCCTCTCGGCATGGTCTTCTAACTAATGATCTGTGTGGTCACTCTTATTTATCCAGACGCCATCGTTCGTGTGCCAGTTGTAGACGTCGGAATACAACAGCGATCGGTTCATCCTTCGGTCGTAATAATCGACCATGGGCATTAGCTCCTTTATATACAAGCGTGACCAATCTGGCTGAGGACGACAATTCGAAACAAATGTTTTGTCTTGCTGACCGCATTATTGAAGTAAGTTAACACTGATCATTTGTGTTTATAGAGTTTCCGTGTCCTGTATATCAACCCAGTGTGCCATATGAACCATTAATTTATTGACTTGTTTTCTAATGTTTAGGCAATGCCTAGCCGCATCGTAAATCTTGATAACGAACAGTCCTTCAAATTATCCAGATCACCTGGTTTGTCTGATTCTGCCTTGGATGTGAGCGTTTGTGCCGAGTCTTCATCTGCAAACCGACCAATTGGATCCTGTCTCTCTGAGGACATATCCAACCAACCGCTTTGTCGTGCTCAGCGTATACCACTGTCCGACATGCTCTACAGTGAACACATGTCTTCACTTGCTGCACCTGTGTTCGTGAAGCAAGGTCGAATAGAGGGCCATTCTTCAGGTTCAATGATGTCCCTACCCGATGCGCCTTTAGAGTCGACCAGTTATGTAGCCTATCGAGGTTTAACTTTCCGCAGCCGCACATCAAAAACTAGTCATCGTGTAAAAACGGCGCTACTCAGCTTTCATCAACCGCTCAGTGTTTCAGGTTTTACAGACTCTGGTCTTCACTCGGTATTCGCAAATACCGTCACGGATGCAGATGAGAGTCAGAGCGCTCATTCTACTTCCTTCGAAGGGTAAGTGTTCATCCGATTTGTACTGCCTTGTTTTGAATACGTTGGCTATATTCTGATCTTACCATTTTTGTCCCAACTCAGTTATGACGAATGGAATACATCAAACTCTGTGTTGGCAACTTCGTCCAGCCCATCCGGCTTCTGGTGTGATGAGCGAAATGATGGGACGTGGCATTGTGACGCAGATTTCACTCGATGGAAAAAACATCATGGTTCACCACGAACATTTAGTTTAGACAGTCCACCACCGTCCACAGCAGAAATAGCAGAGCATTTCAACGCGCCCAACACATTTATGGAAACAGACTTTAGTCGACTCACTCTGTCCGACTTAGAACAGAAGCGGTTGTATGAGGCTGCAAAGGTTATTCAGAAATGCTACCGTGCTTACAAACGAAACAAAAGTTCTCCACAGAATACATCTTCGATTTCTACCGTCCCATTTGATGATCTTCATAGGTGCCCCACAGTCCCAGAAAATCTAGATTCAATGAGCTCGGATTGTGCGTTACTGCCGAAAGACTCCGATGCACATGTAGTCCCGTTACCGGTTACATCGCACGGTTGGGAGCAGTTTGTAATTTCTACTGAAGATGATCAAGATGTGGGTTTGGAACTGGAAATTGAAACCACGCCTTCAACCACAAGTGAGACATTCCAACACTGTTGCCATTCTGCAGTGAGCATTCTAAACCCTCCAAGTCAGTTGACGTGTACAAATGGTCAATCTGCTTGTCGAACTAATGAGAACGAACAAGGGAATTCCAATCATTCACAACCGCCCACATTTGATGATGACATGGACAAAGAAATTGAGGCGGCCATCATTATACAAAGTTATTATAGAAGATACAAACAGGTTCGTACACATAAATCCTAATACTGTTCAGGAAAACTGTCATTGTTTCTGGTCCATCTTCCTCAATTCGATCTCTACCGATAAACGGTGCCGATACTTTGTTTCCTTATTGCAACCCGTTCCTTTTTCTTTAGCCCACACCTCTCGATTGGCTCATGTAGATTAGAGATGTGAAGAATCTGATTAATTTAAACCAGTATAAAACTTTCTATCTAGTTGAGCCGGTATGAAAATACTTCCAAATGCTCAGTCCTCAGGCTCTTTTTAATCAGTTTGCAGTGTTAATGACGTTTTTCTGGTACGAATTCTTTTGGAACAAGAAGCACACTGATTTCGATCTCATTCGTAATTTGACATTAATAACTTTTATATTGACATTTTCCGCGAAATGCATGCGCCGCAAATTCACAGTACCTTTGATAACTGTGTGATTGAAACTCTTTGATTACCTCATCACAGCATAAAAGGTTACGGAATGTTTCCATTTCGTTTATACTTAGCGGTTGTAAACGTAAAGCATGCAGAATATGTACATCGGACAACTAGAGACAGAGAGTCAGTGGCCATGTATAACTTTACACAAAGTATTACATAATCAAGATAATGAAAACTCGACGGATTGCTTCGGTCGCTTCTTTGCACACAACACCGGTCGATGAGTTCGGATCAGCATAGCTTCGCTAAAGGCCAATTATTCTAGGTTCAGATTGCGTAACAAAATTTTGGATGGATCAATTTGGTGACTTGTTGCCATGAGGCGTTCAAAGACCAATGTTGTATCCCAAAGGAAACTATATCAGTCATCGTATGGTTTTCGGTACGTTCCAGAATTGGAATGTTTTAAATTCCACTCCAAGCATCAAATGATATTCTGAGTATCTTTGAATTTCTCACAGTTTAATGACTTACCTGTATATCGGTTCCATTAGCGCTGTCCAACTAACGTCTCTGTAACAACGCAGCCTATAGACTTGCATGTGGACAGCAGATTTCTAACCTAGAACCGAATTTTGCTTAGTATTTTGTTATTTGCCCCCCACGCCTCTTTATTTGCAATCGTGTTTCCCTTGTCCAATCATGTCCAAATGGTATTCTTAGCATTTACATGAGAGGTTTGTTCCTGTATGGACTGGTGTAATATTCAAAGTCGATTTCTTGCGCACTTAACAAGGAAAGGATCTCGGGCTTATTGTATAAAACAATTATGAACCCAACACTATTGTGGGATTTAAAACATAGGATCAATGTTCGAACTAGCGTGGATTGTCATTGAAAGTTAACAACCTAATGTGAAGCACACATTCAATTATATGATTGGTCCACAAACGTAAGAGTAATATTATCAATAAGAATCAGTCACACAGCAACTTCTTGGCTGATCTGATTTGGCCGTTTTTCAATTGGATGCCAGATTGTTCCTTCCATCGCGGTTCCGACAGCTGGTAAACCAAGTGGGTTATCATCACGATCAGGTACCACCAAGCTTCTCAAACTTCGACAGTGGAGACAATTGGGGTAACCGGGATTAGAACCCACGATCGTGTAATTGCTGACTGACATCGGTATCACGGAATAATCTCAGGCTGCCTACTGAAAAAAATAGTTTAATACAAACTACGCGGAGAAATCATATATTCTTTTGTTGAGAAAAGTCTTTCCCCCCAAAAATGGTTTATTTTTCGAGCAATTCTCGAAAACAATTTCAATTGAGTTCTATCGTTTTGCACTGTAACATGTGAAACCTCAATTTTGGCTTGTATTTCCTCTTTGTCTTATGATTGGTTCACTGCGAATTTTAGTGCATCAATTTAGATGGGATTCTTCAGGGTCAATTAAAGTCAGTATATACACAGACGCTTGCCTGTTGTTATCTTTAGTTTGAGAGTAAATACATTTTTGACTAAAAGTCAAGGTCTTTTGTGTTCTTCTCGGATGTCTTTACGTCCCGCACTATGTGTTTGTGATTCGTATATCTTATAATTGTGCGCTAGCCACTTCTAGTTTTCGTTGACCACGCAGGTCATAACTCTTAAATAGCTAGTTGTTGTCAGTTTTATTATAAAGATCGTTTGCCTTCTTTATTTGTCCTTGTGATCCCAGTATGCCTACTATAAACGCTTGTGTCAGGCGGCTCTGTTAATTCAAAACCAATATCGTTGCTACATGCGCCAAAAGAAAGGCTCCAACTACGCTGGTTCATCCGTCAATAGACTGCGGAAATTCAAACAGACGGGTATGAGTACTCCTCGCATCCGGTGAGTTAAAAACCCATTTTAGATATTAAAGTCATCTGGGTGCAATGTAGGTTCATAGGCTGTGTTTGATGGTATCTTTGATTATTTGTTTGTGCTCTTGTCCAGATATACTTCTACGACACTAGAGTTTTATTTGATAGATTTTGTATTCATTTGTTTTCACTAGAGACTCAGTGTGTTTTGGTAGGTTTATCCTATGTTGTTCAGTTCCAAACTGTCGCATCGGTTGTGTTACAGATAAATATCCGTTTGCCAAGTCAATGCCTCCCCGAATACTCACTTAGTAAGCGCTTTTGGCCACCGATCAACTTGTGCCTGCCCCTCAAGGTTTCCAATCTTTTCGAAATAGCCCTAATCAACTAGGTTACCATTTGATTAACTCACACTGTGAATCATTTGCGTCTTGAACTTAGCAGTTGAGCAAAAGGTAATGTATGTATGCTTTTGATCTTGCTAGAAACCGGAGTAGTGTATACAGAATGAATGCCAAAAACGGTTTCAAAGGCAAACAACTTAAACGTTATACACCAAAATGGAAGAACACCTTCGACGAATGAGAAAGGGTAAAAAACAATGAGTATCGGATTTTATAGTCAGTGATTCGGTCGTAGATGCATATGATATTGTGACTATGGAGGGCGTTAGACACGATTTTCATTCAACTTGTCATCATCATCGCCATTGACAATACAACCTTGGTTGACTCTGATGCGTATTTGGCATACAAGCATAAGGGGGGGGGAACAACTTCTAGTTTGAAGATAAAAGAAGAAAAAAGAATTAGACTTAATACACACATAACTCTGTATAAACTCACACAGTTAACGAAGATGTTTATGTTTTGGAAACAAGCAGCCGATCTTCAAGTGAAAGTAAGTTGACATCTGTAAGGCATCTTTTCCTCACACCCTTAATCCTCAGCAAACAATACACTTTAAGCCACAACTTCGAACCTGGGTTGCTTCTGTTGACCTCAGCGATCTACACAATTATGTTCTTTGAATGCAAACAGACGAGGCACCACGGTCCGTCGGACCTTCAACGTTGCCGCTGTACTGAATTAGATCTCATAACAAATGTATTTTAAATGTGGGCACTCAAACTGGAATGAGACTGTCAGTTGTGCTGTTTGGATACCGTTACCAAGCGTTGTTGTTGATCGCTCTCGGTGTGCAGCTCCATGTAACTATGCAGGCATTTCATATGCACTTTAGACTTTTCCGTTATGTTTCCACTAAGTATTAATATATTGCAATGCCTCAGTTAACCGTAAGTCACAGCGCTTTGTACACTGGCCAAACCTCAAGGGCAGACAATATACGTGTTTGGTCGGTATATTTCTCTCTCAGTTCGACCTTGAATGTGAAGTATCCGTCCTCATTTTCGTTGTTTGTATACTACGGCTCTCTTTCGTTCGCAACACCCATCCTCACATAGCTCGGTCGGCCAAAGAAAAACCAAGACGATTGTAAACTCGGAAGTGATTGCAAAGTAAGCGGTTCCCTTTCCTCTGATCCAGTCAGTCTGTCGCACAAAATTGTCAGTTTTGATTGTTTCATTTTCTCCTGTTTGATAATGTCCACAAAAGGTTTTCGACACGTACTGTGCGACCGATTATTTGTCGGTAAAGTACTGCTAATTAGTTGACTCCGCGTCAAATCGCTTGACTTGTGTAGTCACTATCCAGCATTTCGGTGACCTTGTTGGCGATACACAGTGTGTAAATCTTTTTGAAGAGTATGCACTCCAATTACTGGTTGTAATCGCATGGTTCGTTTACAAAGAGAATTCGTTCAGTCCCTATAGGAGGCAACGATGTACATCACCAGTCACACAGTTTGATTATCCGCCTATGCAATCTAACGGTATCCAAAATGACGTGAATTGGAGTGGAGTGGCAACAAACGCCTAGTGGTGCTGTGTTTGACCATCATCGTCTCTGCCAATTAACCCACATTAAATGGACTGGTCGTATGAGCACTGTAGCAGTTCGCCTGCTCGTAATTCGGAACGTTCGGGGTACGCGGACAATTGGTCAACTAATCACAGTACACAGCTTGCGATGGTTGGGTCACGTACTTCGTATGTCATCTGATCGTTTACTGTACCGGGCATTATATACTGAGACCACCAACAGTTAGGTGAAACCACACGGTGGTCAAGCACCAACGTGGTCACGAAATATGGAGACCTTGATTGCTCTACTGAGCAAAGTGGGTAGGTGTCGTCCGCCTGGATGGGATCCTCGTGATCACTCAAATCGCCGGTTGGAGATGCTGTTCGAGATGGCGATGTCTCGCCGTCAATGGCGTAACTTCATCAACACCGTTTCCAGTTTTTTCGCTTAGTCTTCTTTGATTAATTTTTAACCATATTAGTAACGTTTCCTGCTAGGATATTCGACGTCACCGTTGATGATGTAACATTTAGAAGCAATTCCTCGTTGCTTCTAAACAACTTTTTTGTTAAAACATTTGTGATCTTCGTCTAAGTGGATGACCTTTATGACATGAAAGTCCGGTTGGCACCTTTTGGGGATTGCCAACTACTCTACAACCCACCGATCGTGTCTGTGCGTATACGCATCAGATACAGAGGGTGCAGATTTGTGATCACATCCGGCCTACTACGAAACAGGAGTTTTTGCCTTTCTGATTTCTAATCCTATGAGTAATGCTAAAAGGAAGAGATGAAAATCACTACCAATTATTCATGGCAATGGACCATGTAAATGAGTCATGAGGTACTTTTCTCTTGTTTTGCTATCCGATTGTACATGGTATCGTGCTTCTTGTCCCGTTTATCTGATGTGTTTACATTTCGGCTCAGTGCTCGAACACGCGGTTTTTCACGACTGGTAAGTTCCCTCCGGAGGAGCCAGTCTGTATTCCACTCACCGCACTTACTTGTCCTCCCATTCTGTTGTTCAAGCTTTGTCCCGAGTTTTCGTGTGCAAACATCTCGTCGTTCCTGGCATTCAGTTACTTCACCTAAGTTCTATGTACAAAGCACATTAACCAGTACAGTTTTATGACTGCTTTACATTTTTATGTGGTGTACCGAGTGGAACTTGACAGTGTTGGTTATCATTAACCTCTGTAGTCTGTAATTCCTGTGTCACAGTGTGTCCGTTGTCGCTAATCACAACTATTCGGTCAGTGGGCTTTTACGTTCTCTGCACTTTCTACTGCCGGGCTTTTTAAGCTCAAAACCAAATTCCTTACAAGTAAATAAATAAGTATAATTGTTGTTCCATTTGATGTATTGAGCTTCAATAAATCCACATGGAGGCAAGACAATTCTTGCTAATATTTCAATATCAGACAAACTGTACTGTTTTACCATCCTTTGAAGCTTCCCGGAGCAGAGCACCATCAACCAGGAAACCGTTCTGAACCTGCCGGAACTCCCTGGGTTGGGATCGGATACGGTGGTCCGTTCCTCCTTATTCATTCCCATCAGCACGGTCAATTCAATAGGGAATTCTGCCAATCTGGTGTCGCATCCGTAGGATCTTGTACGCGAGCCCCAGCCATCTCAATCCCGCCAAACGCAGTTTCTCAAGATCCTTGTTTGCCCTCTAGACGTCCGCGGCATTTGACACGTATTCATTTAGTCCATCCTTCTCACCGTTACGTGCATTCTGTCAAATCGCTCAGCCGATCTTGAAGTTGCAGTATTTTCATTAGTCGTGCGTTGATTTGACGGTCTCAGCAAACGACCGCCCGGCTCATACTTCCCTTTCGTATACTTGTTCCATAGCTTCGCATTTTGGTCGTTTACGCATTTCATATAAGCTGTTCTGGATGGACCGTCCGTTTAGGTTCACATTATACTTTCCTTCCTTCTGTGATACTCACACCTAACGATCTATGGTTGAAACTCATCGAGTTTACTGTTATCGAGACCGCTTTCGCACCCACTACTGGTTTCGACTTGTTGCATTCACAAAAACCACTTCTTGTTACACTTGTTTCGATCTAAGCTCAGGTTCGATTTGACCTGTTCTGTTAGACTTCTGCGCTGTTCGTTGAATTTCGAGGATGCATTTACCAGTAGTGATCAGTCTTTTGCAATGCATGCGCTGTGAACATCCATCTTTGGACTCTGTTCTGAGGAGGTTGTCATTGGCCTCGAAATATATCGTCTGCATTGATATTCCTTCTCCCTGTTTACGTTATAAATCGATTCCTCATCCCCCACGCACTTAATCCATTTCTATCTTATCAGACACACGTGTCAATTGACTTTTGGCCCAACTCTGTTTTGCCTTCCTATCTTCACTACTTTTTCCTTACAGCGCTCAGCAATGTTATTTGTACTTATCAATAGATTCATCGTCATATTGTGTTGTTAATCCGCGACCACGTTTTGCGTGTACAGCCGTAGGCCAGATTATCAGCTGTTTACGCACATGCCGGTGCCCGATGGGCAGATATTGTCATGAATTCTAAGGGACGAGTTATACGATGGGATTAGAAATCAGCTGCCGACTTGGCATTGTGTGCTTTGTAGACGCGATTTGCTTTGAGTCGCTCTTTTCGTATTAACTAATACTATACAATCCTTCCATAAGACGGATAACTAATTAACTTTCAAACCTTTCCATAATTTATGCCGGGAAGTGTGATAATACGCTTAAAACAATCCATTTCATACTAAGTATCATTGCAACGGGAAATTGTCAATTTGTTTCTTTGTCAGTGCCCATTGGCCCAAACTTTGTAACCTGACGTGTCTGGATAAAAGAAAACAATCACTACCTGTTGAATCGTCGATTTTAATAGCACGAGGTGAAAAGACACGTATTCCGAATGGGTTCATGGACCAAATTGTCTACCTCAAAGGGAATGACTGTTAACTGTTTATGCACATGGTAAGCAGTGGGCCGGCGGTTCAATTAACCCTGGCACAGAAGACGCCAGTCGAGCATGTCCGTAATCATGGTCGTGTGACGGCCGCGATTGGTTGGGGTCTAGGATCATACGTGTCCTGGCCAGTTCAATTGCTTACCTGACACACCGATAGTGTGTGGCGCCTGATCGGTAGCTCGGGACGCGGCGAATACAGCTGGATGCAATGAGGGTGTGCATCATCCAGTGATCCAACTCTCGCTTGTGGGCAAACCCGCCAAATACAAGTGCGATTGGTGTCCGCTACTAAATCAAAACTATTGAGATGCACAGAGTCCTAACATTGCTGTAACGCCAAGCCAGTTACCTGCTGAATTTTTTTTACAGCCATTTCGATGTGGATCTATAAGTCGGTCGGTTGTGAGTGTATAATCAAAAACATCGTTCAAATCTGAAGCACACTTCATCCATTGCTCTGTTGTATTTGTGCATGTCAGATCGGAAAAATGACAATTTCCTGATAGGTTTTCATAGTACGCTTGCGGTGGTAGTAACAATAGCAGAAAAGAATGAATTTGCCTGAAACAAAAAAACGGTATGACTGGCGTTATCATGATGGGAACGTAAGTTTTGTGAAACCATTCATGTCAAACGATTAGCGTCATCACTTCTCATGATCAAATGAAAGCTTTGTGTTAAAACAACAGGATAATAGCAGACCAATGGAAAACAATTGTGGCAAGACAACGAGAAGATAGTAAATAAAAATAAGTCATGAGTAAATTAAACAACTGGTTCCAACGGGGCGTTGATGTTCACAACGAAGGATAGCTTTATACAATATATGGTTAAAGTCATGCGTGCACAACAGTTCCGCACAAAACAAGAAACTTATCTGTCCAATTGTATGCGCAAACGAAATACGTTTATGCGAACAGACGTACGAAATGGTTACAGGCTAATGTGTGTAACATGATCACCTAGACGAGAGCGTACGTAGAATGAGAGGGGCACAAAGGGTGGTAAAACCAATGATCACATTGAACAGCAGTTGGTGACAAATTGCATAAGCAGTACTTGGAAAGCATTTTTTCCGGGGAATGGCACATACAACTGGTTGGTCAGGATTTAGTGAAGTCACTAAAATCAGTTTTAAGCTCTATGACCGGACGACCAGTTGTCCTTGTCACCGATGTTTTCAGTGACGTCACAGCCATCTTCGAATCACCATGATAAACAGTTGCTGAACTTTTAATGGCCATTTCCAATCTTGGTCTGAGTTCACCGAGCGCTCCAAAAACGGACCGAAACTCAGCCGGGAATCTGGGCGCAATAGAGATGAGGTGTTGTATGGTGGTTAGATGCAAACCGCAGCTGAGCTCCGCAGACCCCGCAGAAATCTTATGAGCACCGTACCAGCGCGATATCAGATTATTAGACGGTGGGCTTGGGAGCAGTAAGTTGCACAGAAGCGGGACAAGGATGAGCAAGAGGCCCTGTCGACTTGATGAGTCAGCTATGTCGATCAGAGATTCCAAGATATCGATGGCTGCATGCAGACATTCGCTCAGTTCGTCTTTGGCGACTTGATATTTATCCGGATCAGTCAACGGCTGAACTTGTTCCAACAATGACAGGTCGTAAATCCACCGAAATATCTGCAAAACAATGGGTTTACAGATGATGCCGGAGAAAATTACGTCACCGAATAACGCATTATATAACAATTTTTAATTCAAGACGGTTGTCGACAAACAACAGGTTGCACACGTTCAGCAATAGAGTGCGGAGTGCGCTTACGTTGTGTTGAGGACGGTGCTATCAAGTTAGCGAGATAAAAGACGACTAAAATGCGGCAGTTTGACCCCGCAGTAGGTTTGATGTTCTTAAGTTGAAAAGGTGGGTCCTTTTTTGTATGCGAGTATATTTTTCGTAGTTGTCTGAGTGGTAAAAACGTCGATTGATGTTAGTATTCAGGCCAATCAGTCGTGTGATCAGCTGCTTCACGAGGAAGCGAATTTGCAATTGACCGCGTTTTAACGCACGACGTTTAGGTCAACCAGGCAACGAACGTTGCGACAGGACGTACTCAATCAAAGAAAAACGAGCATGCGTAATCGCTGATGAACTTAATTTCACCTGAGAACCACACATCCGTACAAGCATGTTTAGCTCGTGAGACTAACTGAACTGAAAATGAAAGACATCATGATTACGAAATGAACACAAATGAAAGGATGGAACTCTATAACACCACCCAGATTATACATGGCCAACACACCAGGAACGATAGAGAACTGTTTCGGTAAGCTTGCACTTAGAACACTATTTAACAGCCACTGCGCCGTACTCATAAATATATGGCACAAATATGGCCATAAATCTATCCGCTGACGGATTTCTGCTATGAGAGCACTCTAACAAGCCTGAACCCAACGTGTTAATCAAAAATTGGCAGATGCCTGTTTTTCCTCTTCGATGGTGATATGCTGGATTCAGTGAACTAACGATAAATTCGATGTGAATCAGAGTAGAGCGATTCAAAGGTCAAAATGACGTTGATTAGCTTGTTACTGTGTGGTAATGGAAAAACGTTTTACGAACGTACGATATACCCCTATAAATCACACAATATGGAGTACCTTGGAACTTGACGATCCCAACTAGCATCCAAATTTAATACTTATAGTGAGTTTAAGATCACATTTAAACAGCCGTCACCTTAGATATACAATTGAGACCGTGGAAATACTAGCCGGTGTAGTCAAACTAGGCTTGTTTTTTCAGACTGACAGACGCCAAAATAGTTGTGAATGTGGTGTGATTTGGGAACCGGGTTTTTATTCCGTTTCGTTGCCACCGAGCTGAGATTGGTTGGAAATACCAGCTAAGAATAAAGTATCAAGAAATATCCAACTGGGGCTTGTTAAGACGTAGTGCCATCAACATTTTATGCATACAAAGTGACATTATTATCGTTCTATAATCTGGGATTTATACACAGATAGCGGTTCACGCGAAAACAAATCATGCCAAGGTCCACCAGTGTAAGAAGCGTATCTCGAAAATGAAATAAATAGAAAAAGCTACGTATCTAACAGACTGATGCCCTTTTAGATAATACTCTTTAACTGACCTCACGGCGGTTGTCGTACGGTACTGAAATATATTTGCACGACAAACGGCGAGCATCACACTAGTTTGTTTCATTTGTGACTTCATGGCTTGAATATTATTTCAACAGAATAAACAATGTGCATTAAGTGTATGACCTGGTTGTAACTCTCATTTCTAGCTGTTCTGCCGCTGAACTTCTCAGTTAATCGAAGACCTGGTACATCAGACTACTGGCACACGTACCGCAGATGCGAATATACCGAGTGACCTATTTACTAACGAATGATAGTAGACTTCGACGAGACGTTCGCGTTTGATGTACCTGTTACGAACTGAAGAAAGCTGGTGCATACCTGATCCTGCGTTGTACTCTTCTGAAAGAACGACAGAGAGAAAGCACAGTAGCATGAACTGAAAGAGTTGGCAATTGCAAGAGTGCAGACAGAAAGAAGAGTCGAGGAAAGAGAGGCACAACTGGATAGATGAAAATGAAGGACATGGGTCAAAACCTGGTCATAGCCTATTGTGCACATAGCAAGCACACTTCAATGATACCATTAGTTTATTATCAAATCTGTCAGAATATTTAGCCTGACTGCCTGAGTGTGTGCATCAAGTATGCATGATGTATGTATGTATGATTCTATCAAGACAGACTATTTTAGTGTTGCATACTGAGGAAGTCAGGAGACTGATGATTATTGCCTGTAAGTCTACACATTAGATGTAGCTTCAGTGATTTACCTATGAGGTGATATGGTTTACGGAGGATACTACTGTATACTAAAAGATCTCGTCTACGAGTAATGATACTCATCCTCAGCCTTCAGAACAACAAGAATAGCGAAGATGTACTAATTCACATTTAGTCACCATAAACACCAACCCACTAACTACAATCCAGCAGTCCATACGGCCTGGGTCTCTAAGGTTTCTCACTGTCTAGTATACTGTTAGCAATGCACCAAACTGTTATATCAACAACAAGCAAACACGATTTCGAACATAAATAACAATGAACAACGACGTTCCTAGAGCAGAATTCTGTCGCCCATCACCATTCGTGCATCATCAATCAGAAAGTAAACAGACGACCTTCATAACAAAGCACCAAATATAAGGACAGTTGATGAACTGCAAAGGTATGAAATCATCCTTATCACATGTACGGAGTTTAAGGCGCAGAATTGAGTGGTCAAGTCTGCGGACTGATCTGGGAGAATATAAAACTCTGATTTATTAGTCGCTCGTGTTTACTGATTTCGACCAGCGACTAGGCTGACAACATATGAAAAGGCTTTTCGGAGTAGTCAGAAAGCAGCGCAAACCGGACCAGATGCTCGAATCAACGGTCATCTATCGAGGACTCCATGACACTGGAGGCAACCGACGGTAATGAGAACGGCTTGTATTCAGCGGGCTCGCCTCAATCGACACCATCACAGACAGACAAAATGGTGCACGGATTTCCGGTATTAAAAGGTTTACTCTCCTACAGTGGTCGACCGTATTATTCCCAAAACATTCTCGAAAATTTCTTTGCGTATTGTTTTAGTATCACCGAGGAGGTGATAGCGAAACCTGGAGACATATTGTCACGAGGCACTGTTAACTTTCGGGAATGCGACCGTTTTGAGGGCACCTTTTGTGTTGTTCCTGAGTTAGGGCACTGAATCGATGGACCTACAGTACATCAAGGTTATCGGTTGTTATTGTTGTCACTGATCGTTAAATCACTGCTATTCATTGCACATGAAATGTTCGCCGTTGTGTGATCCATGAAGTGCCCACACAATAATAACCACCATTATTTCATTGTTTTATTGCAGCTTATAGCATGGAACCAAGGTTGAAATCGTTTAATAACGGCTTACCATTAAGTGTTCTGTGCGGATCCTACTCAAACTGTGAGCTTAGATTGATTAGACCATTTCCGCTGCCCTAAATAGTTGCGATCCATGTGCGAAGTGTAACGACTGTAATTAGTTGGCAGACAGTAATTGTCTTGCTGTTATTGCTATCAGTTTAATTTATGAACAAATCAAGCGTTATGTGATCTCTGTCCAGGAGGTCGGCGACCACCGCTGCGGTTGTTTCACACAGGGCGTTGTAAATCGGAGTGTTCTGAACAAGAACAGTGGGACAACTGCATTGTATGTTCTCGAGATGGAACTAACCAAACGACGGTGAATAAGTTGGCACACATCATCACCCTTAAAGGGAAGACGAAGAAATAGCGGCCTTTTCAACACTGTGTCAGGTCGTATTCCTATGTCAATGGGATGTTTAAATCTTGCAATAAACGGTTCAGGGTAACCGTTAAGTTGTAGGGTGGTCTCTAACATGGCCACCTCTTCTTGCACAATATCTTCAGTGCAAATACGATGCAGTTGTCCCAGTGATCCCGTTCAGAACACTCCGAATTCCAACGTCCTGTGTGAAACAACCGGTACCCGAGTCAGCCAAATCCAACGTTATTTAGGAATATCGATTTAGATGCGAAGAATCCTACATAGGCAGGACTGAGCACAAGTTGAGAACCAGGGTCATGGAGAACATCCCGAAGTGGGTCAAGAAATAGGTCATGCAGACACACGATAACACAGTGGCGCATAGCAACAGAAAGCCTGCATCATCCACTGTCCGTCATATTCTAATGATGCAACATCAATGCGATCCCACAGCAGCATTTAGCGTTATCAAATCGATGTCACACAGGCGAGAACCGCGCTATGCTGAAGCTGTTGCAGTCTGAAAGTTCAAACCCGTGTTGTGTTCAGAAACAACTGTTTGTAGGGTTGTCGCCAACGTGGTAGTGACAATGATTGTGCACTCTGACAATTGACTTTCTCTGTTATCTTGTTCGCTCTCTCATACTGATATATAAATCGTCTGTAGTATGCACTCGTAAAGACGGAGCGAAATTTGTTTGGACATAAATCGTGCAATATCAGCCTACTGTCTTCTTTATTCAAATTCTTGACGGGAAAAGAATGTTTCGCGTTAGAATCATTGGAACTGCACGAATTGGAGAAGGCACGAACGTTTATGTACATCTAAACCTGTGGTCTACTGTCAAGAAGAAACCGGTGAAGACTGAAGTGTTTGGGATAAAACAAATAAGGGAAGAAGGTAACTTCAAAAGTGTGCAGTTAAAAATGAAACTACTTGAAGTGAGAACGGAAACATAACCGCATTTCATCAAACATATTGCAATCATATACCAGTATTCCACTAACAAACGACTGAAAGCCGATTCAACCAACCGGGAACTTTCTGGTAGTCAAAGTAACTGAGATTCGGATGGTATCCTCAAAGTGTACATGGTATTTGCGTTTGAATTCATCAGTTGTTAATGCTCTTACGACAGACTTCGATAACGTGATTCCGATTAGGCATACTCGGATGTCGAATTAGCGATCTCCGCAACTTCGGCGGAGTATATTACACTGCAGCCTCAGCGACCTACTTCGGAAATCAACACTTTGTGCTGAGTGAAATCACACAGCAGTGAACGGTTGAGTTTGTGAAGAATCCTATACACAAGGATTAAGTCACACCAAATATATCTATGAAACAAAGCACGCGCAAATGGATGTCACAAACACAAACGCCCGATCCAAAAAGAATTATCTGATAATTAGATGTTTTAAACTGGTAATAACCTTTCAGTTTGCAAAAAAAAAAAACGAAAATTATCTCATTTATAAGGGAAAAACATTTCGAACCGTAAGCAGACTGTCAGTAATGTACAGAGCGGCGAACAATATAGACTGTGACTGAATAAAAACGCCAGATTCTTTACATTGACACGGTTGTAGATGCATCGATTGTTCAGTCGTCATCAAAAACATTGTGCAACTGTCTAAGTCAATCGGCTCGTCCCCTCATGCGTCAAAAATCATAACTACTGCAACAAGACGCAGTTAACATTGTAGGTAGGTTACTTACACATCGTATTAGGGTTCAAAACTGACATGCGAAGTTATACACACCTTATCTGGAAATGACAAGGAAACTATTATGCATTAATCAGGTGTTTGTCGATGCATTACATTTCTGTTAACATAAGAAGCTGTGAGATTACTCAGACAAGAACCCGCAAGTCAATCATGGTGCGCCCAGTAGCAACGGACTTTGTGGTCAGCACTTATATCGCTGGAGATAATCAGAGTTCTACAGCAGACCAACGACCAAAATATTTACTGTAGGACCACAGAACATTTAAATGAACTATGACTTCGCCAATCTACGCATCGCGGTCATTAGATAGCGCCTCGATGTGAAACATTCTTTTCCAAATGTATTCAAAAAATAAAAGCCAATTGACCACTATTTACAATAGCATCCATTCGACACAGTACTATGCAGAAACCCAACGTCCCATATTTTGGAAGGCTTATTCAACTTTAATTGACCACAGACTCTGTATTCCGTGAGAACACGCAGCATCAACAGGAGTTCCGAAAGAAACTGTACCGGCTAGAGATTATATCCGACGGTGTAAAACCATTGACTTTAAAATCCGATACTGACTGTAGACCGTCAGTAAACTCGGTCACAGTAGCAAATTCGAACATGCCATAAGTTGACTGTATCGCTCATAAGGCAATCCAGTGTAGAGTAATCCCAAGCTTGTAATGTTCGCCGCCGTTGAATGATCATTTAACATATAGGGGGCGCTCGGCTGACAGTAAGCGGATATGATGGTTGCTATTAACTCCATTGTATCCTCGTTGATTGGCACGTTTTGGGATAATCAAAATATCCAACGTAGAAAAGATCTAAAAAGGATCATGGTCAGCGGAATCACAAGATTTTACGGATTCCAAGATCACTGATCGAAGGTCAATGAAAACGATGGCGGCCGAAGATATGAGACGGACAGAAGAGTACGGTCAATTCACTACGGACAAGACTGCATTGTGAAGTGCTCAGGATGCCGCTTCAAAATCCGAAACAGCTGAATGCGTACCTCAGCCAATAGAAGAGAGCAACAAAACCCTGCCTAAATTAACTCATCTACATTTAACTCTGAAGCCCATCGATCCTCAGTCAAACTATGGCAACAGCCATTAGTAGGAAGGTAAATTATGCAAACACCTGTGTTGGTGGAAACTGGCAATCTCATTACCAATCAACGGATTACGAAGCTGATGAGAGTCTACAAAAGGGCGGGACCAGAAACCAAACAACGTTTGAAACCGTTAGTAATGTATCAACACAAAAACATGCAATATCACAAGAAGTGGCCCTCTCAACTCCACTTTGAAGAGTACTAACACAGCCCACTAATTGCACATTAATTAGAAGACAAACTGGGTCCTGCTCAAGATTGAATCAAGTTTGTGATATAATCGATGTTACATCGAGGTCTCCCAATCGGAAACCACACGCGATGGTGTACATCAGATCTTAAAAGCTACTTCCAACCACTCTGGAGAGCCTTCGGTACGTATGGCAGAGCAAATACTTGGGAGCAGTGTCAGAGCGAACTTTGAGACTGGAGTATCCCTTACTGTACTGAGGTTTTGAGCCAAGAACGCAGATGGCTCAATGATTGTTTACTCAAAAAATCAACACACAAAGTATATGCTTCAACAACATCCCCAAACAAAAACATTTATTTACATGTAACACTAATTTCGGGATGCTATGGTTGTCAACATCAAGTTCATGTATGAAAAATACCATTACTTGTCAAAATGCACTCCAATGTTTTTTCTTGTATTTTTCCTTCGTTAATTCAATACTCAAATAAGTGCTTCCGCCTCACTACCGACAATTAGTATAACGTGCAGCGTTGGCAGCAATTATTTGCAAACGTTTGTTGAATGGCGTTAATTAGTTTCACCATAGCTACGTAGAGTTTTTCAGAAGCACTTACGTGCCTCGACCGATGAATACCTATTGGGAAATCTAATTTGTTCCACGTATCATATTCGAACAAGATTGCCTTTACAGCGATTCGAAGCTATTTTCTACCACATGCGACTGGGTCTCCTCTACAACATCAGTATTCACTCATTTATCCTGACTGCTACAAAACACATCGGAATTACCAATGACAGATTCAAAGATTATCGGCCCCGATCCTCACGTGCAAACTGATGCAAAATGAGTGCCTGTTCAATGTAGGCTCACTTGGTAATTGATTGTGCTGTACGGATTGTAACAAATTGATTGATGATCCTCATTGTCTTATTAAGACACCAGCGTACGAAGGGCATTATACAAGAAATACGATTAAGCTGCATTGTAGGATGAAGCCAGTCATCCCTGCCACGATGGACCATGCCTCTGGACTATCACAGAACGGTACGGGAAACAGTCAGACTAGCACTGACTTCTGGTAATGGATTACTCATTGGTATTGTTTCACAGTTGTTATTCTCGAGGCAACAGTGGCCGGTTTAGTTGTTGATTTGATATAATGGATAGAGATAGCACCTAGATTTCACTTTATCACTCACGACAGATTAGACACGTTTAACATGCCGACACAGCACCTAACACATCGCACTTTGTCTGTACTCTTAATTGAACTGGAAGGAAACAGCACGAAAGACAGCCTATAGTTTGGCGTAGGGCTGTGACAAACCGGGTCTCAGGCTTACTTTTGGCTAGCTTTATTGGGCTTTTCGAATGGTATACTCATCATCATCATCATAGACAACAATACATCAGTGGTTCACACTGACTGTCGCTGGCTGAACGCACTGAAGTATACGACTGCAAGCCGAAGTTAGTAGTGGAAATTTCATTATGTGTGCCGTCCTGGTCCTTTTCAGTTCCAGTTAAGCACACTCCTATTTTAAAAGGATTTTAATCATAGAACACCAAAACAAATAAATGCACTAATCATGTACCGTCTCCGCATACCCATTTGCTATTACCTACTTTCGTTACACGATTTTGAATAGGCACTCAGTCTGTCATCGAACTTGTGTACAATAGTAAATAACGGTAAATAAATCAGTCGAAAACAAATCCGAACTTGCACTGTTCGTGCCAAGAGCCGAAGCACACGAATACCGAGCCGGTGAGCATCGTATGTGACGCGGTAGTAGCCGAGTCACGAATAAAAATTCAGTGTTGCTAGTATTTTACGTGTACTCGTCAGAAGGAGCAAGTCAGGTAAATCAGGTCGGATATTAGTCGAGTGATGTTGGTGACACCAATCACAAAGTTTTCTTTTGCTGTCGTAGCAGATAACGAACAATTCATGGTACCCTTTGTAGATCGCTTTTTAAGCGTCTCGTGATAGCGAATTTCTGTGAACACCACGACCGAAAAAGTTTTCCAATTTATTCAATCAACTGGGTTGTCTTAACTGTGTAAGGCGTAACAACTGATGTCCAATAGTCATCCTATTTGATCCGACTGAATGGTCTAGGCCTTTTGTGGGATGTATGCGAACGCTTGTTAGTACAAAGCATGTCATCGTTCAGTAACCGGCAACAGGCAAGTCCACAAGGGAGTAAACTGTCAGGCAATGATGACTAGCCGATGGTACTCATGTCACCAATCATCAAATTGTGTACAAAAAACGGAACTTAATAAATACAGACTTTGGAACTCGGTTGCTTCGTACACGGAACACCCAAAGACCCTATGGACTAACCTGAGGTGTAAGTGTTCGGATAAAAAATGCGTTCACCGCAGGTTCGCGGTGATTGACTAGAAGCCCGATAGCAGCCAGACAAACGCGTCGCCCCTTTAGACCAAGTAACGCACCTCGTGGACGATCGACAGAATCTACCAGATCACAGGAAGGAGTGGTGTATGATTCCGTAGAGTGATCTGTACAGTCTGAGGGCAACACCGCAGCCCGTGTCCACGCGTGACATATTTGATCCACTATAGAGTTGCGTAGTTCTTTGGATTCAAATACCGGTAAAGGACACTGTGCGGCTACGCGACTGACCAGTGTGATCGTCGCAAGATAACAGTTGGGAATTCGAGACTGTAAATAGTAGTACAAAAAAACGAGATACTGATGACAGCATGATTGGAACGGAAAAGATGCTGATAATTTTGCACACTGCAATGCAAAAGAATAACACTGAGAATTTCGCTGCAATAAACAAAGGAAACAAGGTCGGTTTTCAATGCGTGCACAACATCGTTAGGAATCCACCAATCCCAGCTAGACTACATCTATTTGCTGTTGTCCTGTGAAAGATGAAAGATGAACAGTTTCCACCTTTGGACACAACCTACACGCGAAAAACAGGTTGTAACCATTACGAGTAAAGTATTCGAGGAAAAACTGTTGCAAAAATGCGCACGTCATAGAGGAAATAGTAGGTGTGGATTAGTTTATTGTGTTAGAAATTCATCCTTAAAACATTTTGGCTAGTGTGATTCGTTGGAAGACGCCATCTAGTCATCTAAGTTGTTGTATAAAAATATCCAGCAGGAATCTCAGGTCGGTGTTTGCTGCCATCTCGTTAGCAGACAACCGGAGGCTAGGCCAGTCAAACACAGACAGGGGCTTTGGACCGTGAAAACGGGGTTGGTGATTGACGTTGTTACGGCTAAGTTACTTTGAACGCGTGAGTACAGTTGTGTGGTTGCAGACGTGAGTCGCAGCGTACATTCTGTATGAATTTAACACCATCAACGACAAACATCCCTCAGCAACCGAGACTGAGATAGAACCGTCACGCAAACATGTAACAAAATGTGTACAAAGAAAATCCGTGGCAATGAAAAATAGGAAGAAACAGCACGATTTATGCCACAGAGTCCGATTACCGGTCACTTCGTAGGTTTTCCAACCAAAGGTTTTGTGGATCAAAGAACCCTATCATGAAGCAGAAACAAAAAAATGGCTCTTAAAATTATAGTGACTACTTTTATTTGTAATCGCCAAATCATCGAATGACTGACACTAGTCAACTTGAATTTAAGTGAAAAGCGCACGGCGTAATAAACGGTAGGAGGCAACCATATATTAACTGACCAACGCCAAATATCTAAATGGTTTAAGTAAAATAACTTGTTTGATTCTCACAGACCACCACTCAACTCCTGGTGTTGCTTATTGATAAAACAATCCGATGCGCAAGGTTGGAAGTAGACATCGCTTATTGAAAATTCTCACGCGGTTCACCTTCATTCAGTCTGGTTGATAGGTGATTCATGCATTTTCTGCGTCCAGAGTAATGTGTATACGGTAAACGATAACCCCCACATCCTAGAATGTGACTCGTGGTCTAAAACCGAACCGACAACAAATCATCATTGTCATTATAACAATCTTGAATCTGATCACAGGATACTGTGACTTAAGCCACCGTCCATATCAACAGTGATGGGGAATGTCCTACAAGAACATTGTTAAAAAGGTTGGGAATGAGTAAAAGATCAAGCGAGTTGAGGGGTCAGGAGGACCCAAGCCAGACAGGCAATAACTGCTCATTTTACTCTATAGAGTCTACAGGGTCTTCATTTTTTGTGACCACGTTGTTGCTTGCCCACTAGCGGTTTTAGCCATTTGTTGGCGGTCTCAGTATATAATGCTAGGTACGATAAACCATCCGCTGGCATGCGCAGTACGTGACCCAATCATCGCAGGCTGTGCAACATGATTAGTTGATCAACTGATCGCACATCCCGAGCGTTCTGAATTACGTGGCGGCGAATGACTGCAATGCTCACACGATAATTTCACTTGAAGTGAGCCGGTTGGCGGAGTCAACGATGATCACACACACCGAGCCTGTCTATATCCTCATTGTCTGTTTGATGTCACAGATGACAGTTGGTAACATGTGCTTCTTCCAGTGGGGAACTCTTAAAAAGGAAACCTCTTTTGAAGAAGTGCATTCTAAATTACGGAATTTTGCAGTAAATATCTCCCTTGAAGAAATAAACCTAACAGGATCTAACAACACTAGATGACTGAAATGGACCCATTTCTAACTGGGAAGAAACAGTACAATAGACTTACCGGACAAAACTAGTTTATGTATACATTGACCGCAGAGCGGATGGTCAGGTCTACGAAACTATTCGAAAGCAATCTTAACACATCGCTCCAACAAACTAAAATCTGGGCCAGCCAGACCGATGTCCATCAAACGTTCGCTAGAGTGTGCTGACGATAGTCCTCGGCGTGGAACTTTTGAAGATGTGGGTAACACATTCACAACTGTCTCGATTAGGAGTTCGCTCGTAATCATGCTTATCCATGATAGCAACTGATAGGTGATGTAACCTTGAGTAACATGTTTTTAGTTTCTTATAATTTAGTCTAAACCGTTTGTAGATAACATTACGGTCTACGTCGATGTGTGTTCCTCTATCACTGGATAACGACTACGTAACCCTCACGGGCAACAAACCCAGGGTACTCGGTAGTACACTTTCTTTAGGAAAGTTCTCATATCACTCCAGCATGAGAACGTAAACATTTCATGAGACTGAACGTCTTCCTCGATAAGAAACACCGTTACCGAACAAACATCCATGTCATCCCCGAAAGGTGCCACTCATCAGGGGGCAAACATCGTATAAGTCAGACAGAGAAAATGATGGAAATGTTTGCCTAAATAGACACGGTAACTCACATGAAAGAAAAATAACCGGTATCAAGACCGAAAACAGACAGAAGTCTGAAAACAATCGAAGAATTACCTCATTTTGTTTCATTTTTTCATACTGCAGTAGCCTCAACATACTGAA
The DNA here is from genome assembly GCA_013368495.1 of Paragonimus heterotremus. Classification (NCBI taxonomy): domain Eukaryota; kingdom Metazoa; phylum Platyhelminthes; class Trematoda; order Plagiorchiida; family Troglotrematidae; genus Paragonimus; species Paragonimus heterotremus. Next base: position 123,267 of record LUCH01001028.1, read on the forward strand.
AGCTATTTGTCCATACCAGTCGTTGACAGGTGCTGAGTTAGATGCACACAAAGTTGTATCCACACAATTCGACTGGTTCGTTTGTTCGATTGACCGAATTTCACTACTGTCCGGTTGGCTTGTACCGCCTATCTGTGCATCCACCCTCGAGTCATCATTGGCTCGGATACAGACAGAATGATCAGCTATTCGTGGGTTAGTCAGTGTTGGATAGTGATGAGTGGCTAGTCGTACTCCAAAACAGGCAAGAGCGTCGGCCAACTGTGATTGTTGCCAAGTCCAACCTACTAGTGTGTCAATATGATATCGTTGTTGTGCTTGTTCACGACGTTGACGACGAGCCGCCGAAGCAAACTGAGCTGAAGTTGCAGTCGATGTGATTTCCACATCATCCCCGTTCAGACCACACAGAGTAAGAGCGTTATGCGCCATCCAGCCCTGGATGTCAGTAAGATCTGCTTGGTCGAATCGGGGTCGTATGCCGTATTTGGAGTCCCCGTTCACAGGCGGAGGAAAACTAGCAAGCGGTAGTAAAAGCATAACCTGGGCAAAATAAAAAAAGGTATATTGTGAATAAGTTTGCCGATAAACATAATATCTATCTGACTTGTAAGTAATCAAACCAGCTAGCTAGCCTCTATTTTGTCAAACTGGATAGTCCTTTATAAAGATCAAAAATATACTAATTTTAACCACATTCATACCTGGACATGTAAGAAACTGTGTCAAAGAAGGACTCAGTCGCGCCTCTATGTAAACGACAGCTCTGTTATCAGACACAGACGCAAAATCTCTACAAGTTGATGCTCTAATTTCATCTAGCACGAATCCACAGAAACGGTTTATAGAGAGTGTGTTGAACGAGTTGCTTCACAATTGGCAGAAAATCAGGAATCAAACACAGACTATCATTACATGGGTTGCCGGTTCAACAAGCAATCAACATCACTCCATTAAAACATAATGTCGCTTTCGAAGCTATGCATCATAAAATAATTCATAAAAGGCACATTAATTGGTCTGAGCAATAGCGCTTTGACGTCCCTAAACAACAGATAATACATATTGGAGTTATACAATTCCAATGAAGTGAGCTGTCATGTTAATTGCACAAGTGCCAGCCTGTTACCCCAGAACTAATCATTCCTAAATAACCTATCATTCTATGTCTCCAGACTCTGCAAAATTTAAACTCATAAAACAAAAATATCCGCACTAAAACCATTGTAAAACCACTGTCTTGTATGCATGAGCTAAGAAACGAAGTGTCCAAATTGTAATTAAACAGCACCAGCAAAATGTAAGGCTGATTACAAGCTGACTTACTTCTGCAGTGTTGACAAGTATATCCAATAGAACGAGCAACAAGTTATCGAAGCATTGCGGGCCGGAATTGTCAGTTTCGAGTGAAGTGCCGATCACGTTGAAACCGGACAACAGAACACGGGGAGCACATAAATCCGGAACTGACAAAAGACACCGAATCGCACTGGCCAGAACACATGCCGCATTACAGCTGTTGGAACATGCTGTTTCGGGCACGATGTAGTTTCGGTCTGTTACATGTTCCAAAAGAAGATGTGTACAATTAAGCAAATTCGAAATCGATAGGTTAGAGCAGAAATATGAATTCCGTTATCAGTTAGCATGGGATAGATTTAGTAATGAACGGAAACTCAGGAAACAAACACAAGTACAACAGTTCCAAGTCAATCACAACCAATCGGTGTCATGACAATAAGTGTGTAGAACGTTTGTCTGAATAAAACCCTGTAAAGAAGCAGATAGAACGGAATTGCTTCCTGATCGAATCAATTTCTTATTTTCGTTCGAAGCTTTAAAACAATGTGAATAACTAAGTTACATTCAGGAAAGATAGATCAAATCCACAACGGTGGGTGAGTGGCAGTATTTGTCCCATATTAGAGACCTACCTTGATTAGTGATAGAAAATATAGATATAACAGTACCTTACTTTGAACACAAATCAAAAGAGACTGTGCAAACACAAGCTGGACAAGTCAGCCAACAACACAAACACACTGGAAGACTCGGAGAAATTCAAGACGGTCACTAACCTGGTGATCGTTTTTCACCACTTGTATCGGTGAGCTGAAACACAGCTAGTTGGTTTATCAGTGAAGGACGATATCTGGCCAGTGTGCAAACGACAATTTCGAGGCATGCAAACACAACTGAATTTCCCGGTTGTAATCCCAATAGCGGTGGAGGTTTGGTCGTATTGGGGTCCGTTACACTAGCGTGAGTGACCTTCTCATTGAATTTCCACAAAGTACCGCCTTCAGCTAACTCGTACACATCTGTGTCCACCAGATTGGATGTTTGAAGAGAAATACTGGAAGTCATGTTGAGGCTGGTGGATTTACTGACAGATTCAGAGGCCAACAGGACTTTAGGTTGGGCATTGGACGAATCTGTGGAAATTAAGGACATTCATGATTAAAGAAGGTATGCACAGTTGGTGAACTTAATGGAAAATAATAGCGCTACACTGTTAGTAGGGTAACTCTGATTCAAAGAACACGAAGCTAAATTCAGATCTGATGTATCTGTTTGACGAGTTTACCTGACTTCATGTGGTAATAATCAAGGTCACCGTTCTAAATAAATAGAGCAGCATTTTCGCTTGTTTTGTCAGGCCTAAGATTGGAATAAACACACGCGTTGTTGGCAAGCCGCTGTTTTTGTTCTTTGTCGCCCTGTTTTGTCTTATCGCAATTCGCACGTTGTGCACAACCGGTTGGGATTAAGAACATTTTTTCGGAACATCCCTTCGAAATGTTAGTAACCACTATAACAATGCACACGAAACGGAAAGCAAAACACAGACAAAATATTTGACCATATTGTGTATAAAACTATATAGAAAATGAAGTTGTACTAAGGTCGCTCGTTTGGATTCAAAATGACATTAGAAGTTGAGTAAACTGACGATAACTTAAGGTGTTCAATTTGTTCACATATGCAATATTATGTGACACACAGAAATCGCATCCAAGCGAAGGGTGCAAATTACCAGAAGCTGAAAACGTTGGCGTACACCTGAACTCGTGTTGAATGGTTCAGAAAAAATGATAGATAGACAGTGGTTTCAGGAAACCTGGCCGACAAACACAACAATTGTGAGCGTGTGAATGTGCAAATATTGCTAGAGGAAAAAGATAGGGAAAATGTTTAGCAAAAAATGAGCCCCTACACGGTCTGTCAAACATATAACAAGCACACTTCGATACACAGAAAAAAAGTTGTTCAGAGGTTACTGAGAAACGTCGGGCTCATCCACAGTTTAGTGAGATGAATTTGATAGTCAACCCTGCAGAAAATTCAGCTTGTTTTCCTGAATAAGAATATCAGCTTTGCACTTAAAATCAACAGCTGATAGACTTTGATACACAGTTCTCAAATGAGCACACATATAAGGGACGCATGAGTAGTAATGCATGTAAACTAAGCGGCCCACTGAGTGCTAAAAACTATTCAAATTACCCCTGATGTAGTGATGTATGTTAGATTAAGCTAGGCCTCATAACAGACGGAACACTTGGTGAAGAAGCCTACAAGCCAAAATCCGGTAATCTCTGATGCAAATATCATAGGAAAAAATTGTCCCAGTTCACGCGACTAATGTGGATACGATAACGAGGAAGTTCTGCGACGCGAGAGGCACCAATGGCCGACTGACCCAGAGATGCTCCGTACTGAACAAAAATGGATTAATAGAAACAAATGGGGAATTATCTCAAAGCATTATCTTTACAGCGATGAATATCAGCGGATGCGTGATGAAGAACTGAAAAAATATTCTGTCGGCGAACACCATTCAGTATGTATTCGGAATCCCAATGCAAACGTCAGACAGTCTAGTAGCAAATGAACCACGATATCGTTCCAAAAGAGGTCATTCCAAATGATTTTTACCACTCACTACCGGTGCCAGCCAACTGCCATCAAAACACATTTGCAGATCCCTTGGTTAGTAGTGCTATCGGCCTCCAGAATCGACCGCATGAGGAAAAGATGATATCACGCCCTATGTGCCTAACAAGATGTACCGAATGAGTTCGATGTATACATACATACGGAAAAAAGACATAAGTGGCTACTCGCGCAAATCATTCTAGATAAACTAGATATATACTGTGTGGTACAGGCGTTAAATGCAACGAATGCAATCGTGGGGAAACGTACCTGCAGAGAGCCAAACTTCACGTTGTTTTACGAGATGCTCCTCCGCGGCTGCCAATACGCAGTTCACGATGTTCAAACAAAGCAAGTGAGACTCCACACTGTCTCGAGTGAGAAGGGTGCTGGAAAAAAAGAGCAGACAGAACGTATTGAGCGACAGCTAGTCCACAAACAGGCAAGAAATACACGCGGCTAGTTAAGACAATATCGCTACCAGATGTCGAAGGTCACTGTTTATTCTGAATGCTGCTAGGTAAAACCTACAATCATCAACTCGTTAGATTAAGCTGCCAGGTTTTGCACTTTCAAGCGCCTGATTTCACGAGTCAAACTAGAGACGGTCAAGCTGTGCTAAAAACATCCAGGCAACGTGAACTCGAACACGCAGTGGTGGATGTGGTAGTCCACATCAATAAATCCTGAACCCTACCAAATGTCGACCGCTAACCACTTAGGACTTGACCGAGGACCAATTATAGGGGATGGGACATTTGTAACAGCTTGGGTCTTTGATGGACTTGACGTACATTATAAGAAAACAGGTGACTGAATTTACAACACCATCTGAAGTGGAATATAAGGCAACCGAACTTGACAATCACACAAATACTGTAATTCACATAAACAAATGAAAGGGCAGTTTTGGTACAGCCAGGATGTATTTCAATGGGCGTTATTAAGTAGAGTGTACAGTGATCAACCATGACCCAAAGTTCAACCAAGGGTTGGCCGGTGATCAGTTTTTTCTTGATCATCTATTGTTTAGTCAATCAATACACATTTTCCGGAGGAAGTGATTACGGCATCTATAAGCCATATGCAAACAAATGGGTGCGCAAAACGTTCGTGACCCATGAGGAAAATTTGCGAACCACAGTTGGACACTCATATAAACCAAATTAGACTTTGTACTTATTACTCACAATAGATGAGGTAGCCAAAGCCAGTAACCATGAAGACTTTCGAAGGTCTACTATCGTAAGCGTGGTTGTGATCAGCTAAAGTAATCACGCCAGTTTTATGATTTCTCATCAGTTCGTAGACTACGACCAATAACATCGGTCGTGTTTGTCTAGTAAGCTCTGCCTGGCAGCAGGCAACACAGCCTGGAAGCTTAGCACAAATAATCTGAAATTTGAAAAACTATAAGCAGAATGAATCCGAACGATAGACAACAAAATTAGTGAGACGCAGAAACCGAGCCAATCTTATAAACTGTAAAAATAAGAGCTCGTGAACAACACAATCGAAATTACTGTGAATCATTCTGAGTGTATACACGTGTTTACAACAGCTTTTCACACTGAATACCTACAGTCCAAAACATTCGGATTTGCCCTGGGAAATGTATACGGTCAACAAGCGGACTGTTTCAAATTCCAACTCTTCGGTTATGGCAATAAGTAGTATGGTCAGTAGCAGTAAAAGAAAACTGATAAGCGGAAATTGTCTGGTTTGTCAAACCTTGAACACGGATTATTGTGTGCAATACGGTCTCGCGGAGTAACAATAATCTCCTACCAACTGAATATCTATTTTAAGCATACTAACGGATAATGCAAGTCACATAATATACGCAAAACTCTAGTTATTTGCGAAGGACAGGTAATAGCGTAGCTTGGAGGCATGTTATGAAAAACATTCTGTACAGCAACCAGCCCACAACATGATTAATTGGATGATGATTTTAAAAAATGCGATGAACTGATTGGAAAAACCAAAAATAAGAGGGATAACAAAGAAAACATATAATCATGCCTGAGGCAAACTTAAGAAGCACACACAGACAGTTTTTAGTTATAAATGTGGCAAAGCAACTGAAAGCAACTCACAAGGACAACGCTATCTCTCCACAGCCACCACCACATGCATCAGCATTCATGTGGTCATAAAGCAGACTTAATCAATAGGGAAATAACTAATCAGAAAGTCATGGAACGACCATGAACAGGACGAATGAACGGGAAGATCAACAAACAGTCAATCGATTGGCGAAAGTAGCGCAATAAGGCATTTATTTTGGTGAGATCGGTTAGTCAGAAAGTTCGCGGCCAATAGGATGAAAACTGACTATACATCTCAAATAATGCATAGATATAAGCTAACGACTCTGTGGAGGAAAGATCGGCAACTTATACGAAAAAATGGATGACCAATATAATAATGGCAGTCAGCACAATAGATTTGACTCAGGTACGTGTGTTTGTAGCTCGCATGAAAAACATAATCGTAATCCGTGTTTCGCCTGGCAGAACGGCAATGTTGTTCGGAGTACTGCTGGTAGTAGTTGAAGCCAAATGGAAACGCTTGGATGTTTGCAAGAACAGACGTACTGATGCAAAGCTGACAGAAAGGTGTGGACAAATTGAGGAAAGTTGAACTTACAACATTCTACCGATACCCTCATTTTCTGAATGTTGCCGGCAATTCCACAACCAGTGCGGCTGTCATTTTTACTTTCCCACCGGAGGTCATTACACTTCGGCACACATGGAGATGCCATGGCAATTTATTGTGAATATGACAATTAGGATGGCCATACAGTACATTGATACCAGTAAACCTTTCGAGGACGATCTTGGGATAGAATCCTGTTTCATTTGTCAACCTCATCACGATTGTTTTAGGACACTTTCAATCAGACTACTGAACTCAAGTACTTTTACTAAGCTAGTCAAGCTAGCACTCTCTCCCATAGTTGCGGTCAACAATGCACGCTGGCAACGGAAACTGGAATTACTAGTTAAAAAATAGAATCATATTTCAATCTACACTTATACAGAGTGACCTACGAAAATTCGAACGACTTGAACTCCACTTACGAAAATAAACTGAACTAATGGAGGAAAAGAGAAGTCTATTTTTAGTGCATAGTTCCAGCCCCGGAGGCGTGAACCAGACAAGCTGAGTGGTCGCGAGAAGGAGAAGAAGGTGAATCAGGTCCTCAAGTAGACCAACCGAACTTTCATGGACCACTTCGTATAGACATTAATTTGAATGTCTACAAAATGCGATGACAGAAACAATGCGCGGAAAACGCTCAAATTTACTTGCAGCGTGGCAGCTGATTATCGATCGTCTGGCAGTTCACAGGCGTTTGGACAATTAAATACGATCAGGCTATGCCCGGCTGATGGTACGATCAGAAGAACAGCACAAAAAACGCGTGAATAAAATTGGAAGATACACGGCTAGTAATTGAATCTGGCCCACCGACCACTGCAAGTGAGGCATAAAGTGAAACGACCAAAAGTTTTGGGGAAATTGTCTGCATTTAACGCAGAAAACCAACACAACTGAACAGGAATGAAAAACAGCAATCAATAATAACGCAAACCAGTTCAAATTGAAGGAAACAAAAACCTACATTTCTGATGGATGCCCTGCAGCTTATCGTTTGTTTTCTGATACCTTTCCCTGGTTGATATGTACGAGTGCTCTTCGTTTCAGTGGACATTTAATAACCAAAACCGGAAGGACAAACCGGTTCAGCACAACTCTAGAAAAATGTGATTCAATGATGAAGGCTTAAACTGTTCGTGTTCTGGTATAATATTCAGCGGTTGGGGATTGATACACACACGCAGATGTCATCGAGTTCGCTGAACGTTACGACGAACTAATAATCAATTTAGCAGTTCGCCCACAAACATGATGATACCAAGTTATAACAGGTGGTTTACATGTCGTATGGTTACTGAAATTTTTCAGGTGGATACGTCACCTAAATACAACGTCTGGGGTCACCGACAGAGAGAAAGTTTTCGGCATCCGATCGAAAGATGAATCGAGAATCGTACTATATCTTTTGAGAATACACGGTTGAAAGTACTACGGTCGAAAATTAACAAACTGTATGTCTCGAATGTAATAAATCGCGAGGATGAGTGAATTGCTATCCGCAAAGATTGAAGGCTGCAAGCTGGACCCGTTGGAGGATATCTTCGTTAGCAACGTTCCCAATGAACGACTCAGTATTTGGTAGGTTTATGACAACGCCTGGAACGTATCTTGATTGGATAGTATTAAGTGACGCTTAAGCGCTGAGGACAAATATACAGTTCCCATTACAAGTCGCCATATATGCATGGACCATTTTCAGACTTCGTCGACCATGAGCACGACAAACAAACCTAATGCCCGTCGCATTGGCCACGATTGTCATGGCTTGAAACAATGCTCCCGATAGTGATGAATCAACGCGAAATATGTGCATTTACCATTCTTCGTGTTCTGTTTTGTCTAAATGGTACCTCTTTCTTCTATGTTTTATGTGGGTTGTCTAAAAAGTGCATACCCTTCCCTGATCTGAACGTGTTTTCTTCCACAAAAAATACTAATGGACTGTTTTATTCACACAGCAGGCCGGACTATTACGTCTAGATCATAAACATATTCTTGTCAGCCACTTTTCACACAACGGTTAAAGTTCTTCTGGGTTTAATTAATGTCAATACACATCTTTATTGACAACTCACGAATCGTGGGGAAGTGTTCCGTCAAATTTGGATCTTGAATATCAAGGACCATTCAATTGTCAATCAGGCCAATATACACGCGGTAACAAGAAATTTTACGGCTTGACCACATTCTCCAACAGCCCCAATTGTCGAATGACACATTTGGTTGTTTCTGAGTCTGAACAGAGGAGTAAGAGCGTTTTCAGCACAATATATCTCTCGAGCACAATTCACTACATCTCATTAGATAACTAGTACAGTCTGCGGGATTATATGGTAAGTAGCGAATAGGAACCAACCCTCTATGCTGAAAAAGACTTGTGCGTGAGTACCAGACTGTCCTGGTAACTGATGGGTATTGCTGTGTGTATGTAGCTTAAAATACATCTATTGCCTGCAGTCATCATCAGAATGAGTCGTCACCGTCTCATCCACTGCGACCTTGGGCTGCATCAGCCTACCAGTGCCATGTGAGTCAAACTTTTGAGTCATTCGCTACGCGAAGGATCTCCCAAGAAAACTCCATATCCTGTTGCAGATTAGGCTCTTCAGTCAGAGGTTTCGAGTGGGGCCCCCCAAGAAAACGCTACTTCTTTTTGTCTTGCAGGTCAAACTGTTAAATCAAAGACTCAATCAAGGCTTCTACTTCTCAATCTGAGGCATTCGTATGGACATGACATTTTCTGCTGAATATGCGTACGTTGTTGGATCGATGCAGTACCGGACGATCGGAACTCCACGCCATGGGAGTTCTCAGATTCCATGGCATTGGTTCAGTCAACGAGGACGATGATCGTCTGCTCCACCTATGTGCTACTCACGAGTTGGCTATCATAAACACCTGAATCCGGCTGACATATCTTCCGGGGACATGCGGCCGGGGTCGTTTGTCTGACCTACGACGAACATCTGCTTTACTCAGGCGCGTTGGATAACATTGTTCGAGTAAGAAGCTAATTTTGCCGTATAAAAAATGTACACCCCAGAAAAACCTTATATTATCACTCATTTACCGTAAAGTTCATGGTGTATATTTTACGAACTGGGCTACATCAATTTGACATAATTGTGTATAACCGGGTGACTAGAAGCTGTTTACTATTATAACGTCACAACTCCATTCATGACAAACGCGCATTCGGTAACAGCAAAATTATCTGCAAAATGTGTTACACCTTCATCGAGAGATGTAGATTTAGATATTTGGTTTCCAGTATTTGGCTGTTGGTTGTGTTCTTCAGTTTTATCCTTCGTTTTATTAATAGATTGGGCTCGACCTATACTGCTACCTTGTCGAGGTGGTCGG